>JANJGK010009810.1:0-18728 GCA_039081455.1 Macrobrachium rosenbergii
GCCCTTCTCGATTAATTAAATTTTTCTCCATCAGAAGTGAAATCTTGGGGCTGCCTGAGAGATGGAATTCCATATCCCTTTAGATTCTTACAATTCATACTTCTTGGCAGTGTAATATTTATACGAGAACAGAGCACCGGATTTAATGTGTGTTCAGCTATATAAGAGCTAGTCGCTACCAAGACTTCATAATAATAAGAAAAATCTTCATGCCTGATAATATGATCAACAGGTGAAATACAAACATAGCAAAACAAATATAAAATTATATACTACATTAATACCAAAACAAAATGAAACTGACATCATAGGAATGAACCCTATACAAATGGATTTTAAAGTAAATGAAATATATAAAAACACCAAAGCAAATGGAATTTGCTGCAACTAACATCAAAGAAAAAATCCTATGCAATCATTTTATGAAATGATCACTAGCAGGTATCTTGCAAATAAAAAAATGTCTAATTATTTGGTACACAAAATACATGCACACACACAAACCACACGCACATATACACACACACACGCACGCACACACACACACACGCACACCACACACACACACACACACACACACACACACACACATATATATATATATATATATATATATTATATATATATATATATATATATATATATATATATATATATATATATATATATATATATATATATTATTCATAAGATTAAACATATTCGTATGGAACAAGCAAAAGGGGCCACTGAATTAATATTACAACTTCCAAGGAATACTCGTAGGATGTCCATTTGAAAGAATTAACAGAAGATAATGGGAAATACAGAAAAAGATCAATTATTAGAAAAGAAAGAATAAATTAACAAACTAATAAATATGTAGATCAAAATGTAAGTAAATTGTAAAATACAAGGAGAATTGTTTAGCGGTAGTAATGCATAGCATCTTTACATGAACGTCTGAATTTCCAATTGTGCAACATCCTCAGGGAGACTGTTCCACAGTCCAGTGGTGTGGGGAATATAGGACCACTGGAATTGAGAAGATCGACAGCGAGGCATATTTGCTGTGGACTGATGTAGCTGATCAGGAAATCTGGTCGCCCTCGGTGGAAAAGAGGATGACAGATCAAATGTGAATATTAAAGATCTTTATTAAAATATAACTTATGAAAAAATTACAACCAAGAGATCATCCGTCGATGATCCAAGTCATAACTGCTAATGTTGCGAAGCAAAAACTTACCACCACGAGTCAAGCTGTCTTAAACAGATAAATACCTGAAAGAGACAGACTTCAACACTGGAGAGCTGTATTTTAGCAAAGGAAGGAAAAATCACCTAAAACAGGTTGTATTAATTTTATCATTGTTATGAATATATGAGGACTTACATGGAATACCTAACTTCATTAATGCATTTGTTGACACATTAAATGTTTCTCGAAACAAGATGCAACTCAGAAGTTGCGTTAAGTATAGTTCAAGCTTCAGACTCATTTAACAGAGTACCATCCACTTGGAGGGAGGAAGGGTGGAAAATCAGTACGAGATCTATTAATCAATAGTGTTTTCTTTTTACTGGAGTTCAGCCTCATACCCCACCGACTATCCACTAATCCACTCCATTTCACGATTGAAACTAAGGGCAGCATCATTTCTCATAAATAAAGACTTTACTACACCCATAAGCGTTACAGCAACAGTATATTGAACAATCTTGTTTTCTAGGCCACTTGTATATACTAAAAGTAAAAGTGAACCAAGAGCACTACCCTGTGGAACTCCAGACACATTAGGTCTTCGTCCGCTAAAGATCCTATCAACAGCAACTCGCTGCTGCCTACCTGTAAGGAAATCTTGAAGTAATCCTAAAACAAATACACCCACTCCAAGATTCTGAAGTTTTTATAAGTGCTTTATGATTTACTAATAATGATTGTATGTTAACAACTTTGCATCCGAGTTAGCAATAATCATAAGAAAGATTGTGACTTTGTTCTACTAATGATACTGTTTCTTGAACTGGAACAGCTTCTAATAACGCGTCTAGAAATGATAATTCATCAAGGTGCAAAGTAAACCGTTATTGCAAAGAGGAAAATTGAAATGACACAGGAAAATTAAAAGTCAGTAAAAAATAGTCATGATTTAAAAAAAAAATCTGTTTCCCCTAACACGGAGTAGCTATCAAGAGTACACTTGGCAATGACCAGCGCCACAAAAACATTAATCAGCCGAACCGTTCATGATCAGACATTTCATGCACATACATAGAAGGTCCACCAGCTGTTTATTAATTTAACCCCACCAAACACCGAGAGTTTCACCTCTAATTCTTATGTGTTTTCTCTTATTTCCTGGATATTGAGGCACTTCTTGAATATCTTTGAAATTATAAACAGTAAAATTTAATAACTTTTTAATTTCATTTGTTAAAAATCTACATTTTAGTCCAGCAATGAACCAGATCTATCGCGTAATGAATCTCATGTTCTTGGCAATGTGTGTTAATTAAACTGAAGATTACTTTACAGCCTGAATAGAAAGGCAACATTTTCTTTCTGGCTTTAAATGTCTGTTCTTCACTAACCTGAAAGAAATATGCTTCACACCTTTTGTCGCTCACATGTTGTTGGTCTTTAGCAAGGTCGGGATAAGAAAACGTTTCATCTCTCAGTTTATGTAACATATACGTCTTTTTAAGTCACAATATACTCTAGTAAGTGAGGCCTCTACGTGCATGAGTTATATGTTGACAGTTATTTGAATTGGAAAAATTGCTCTTTTTTTTGGTGAACGAATAGCATTGTTGCATGAAAATGTCATTAACGCGACATTTTAATTTGTGCATGCTATGAAAGGATCGATTAAAAGGCATTATAGGCATCGGTAAAAAAGCCATTCATGTGATGATAGTTCTTTCATAGAGGCATTTTTCTTTTGTTGCACATGTTGTGTTTAATTGTGGTTGCAAAAATCATCTACTTTTCTGGTAGCTAAGTTTACCTGTATTTTTATTTTCTTAACAGGTACACTTACACTGCAGAAACTGACTGCTGATGAGGATAACTTAATACCTAAGATGTTATAATGATTAAGATGAAGCAAAGGGACAGGCAGCATAAACATAAAACAGTTTGTTTGCCGATATTTCACGATTTATTTTCCAGTCGCATTTTCAAGGTTGAAGCAATTGTAGACACTAATAGTTTTCAATATAATATATGTGAATGTGTTTGAAGTGTCAAATTAAATTATTATAGTGTCTACAATTGTTTCATCCTTGAAAAAGTGACTGAAAAGTAGTTGCGAAACGTTGGCTAGTAAACTGTTGTATGTATAAGATGTCTGTCCCTCTGTTTTACCTTATATATATATATATATATATATATATATATATATATATATATATATATATATATATATATATATATATATATATATATATATATATATATATATATATATATATATATATATATATATATAGATATATATATATATATATATATATATATATATATATATATATATATATGTGTGTGTGTGTAGGGTAAAAGGTACCCTTTGGCGTCCTGGTGTCCTGAACATTTGTTGTCCTCAAGAAAGGGTGTCATTTGGCGTCCTCAATTATTATTATTATTATTATTTATTTATTTTACTTCTATATTTTTGCTGAAGAAAATAACATGCGTATATAAAAAAAATTATGTAGTAAGTAGAGTAAAAGGTGCCATTTGGCACTCTGGCGTCCTGAACATTTGGCGTCCTGGCATCCTGAACATTTGGCATCCTCAATTATTATTATTATTATTATTATTATTATTATTATTATTATTATTATTATTATTATTATTATTATTATTATTATTTATTTATTTATTTATTTATTTATTTTATTCTTTATATTTTTGCTGAAGAAAATAACATGCATATATAAAAAGAATTGTGTAGTAAGTAGGGTAAAAGGTGCCAAGGCTTCAAACCGATATGGGAGAGACCCACTGCATGACTCATCAACGGCCGTATGACTGATGAGTTGAACCAATATAAACTATCTGTTATTAATCCCACTTTATCGATAAGAGTCTGATTAGCTATCTGCTGCTGATATGATTTAGACCCACTGCGTGACTCATGAACAGGTGTAAGATTGATAAGAGTTGAACCAATATAAACTATGTTATTAATCCCACTTCATCGATAAGAGTCTGATTAGGTATCTGAACTCCCCACTCGATTGTTAAAAGTCACATGTTTTAACATGCTTTCGATCGCGCTCAATGTCAGTGCCACTTAACCTATGTATGGGATAATAAAAACCGATTCTACCTATCCACTCATTTTATTAGATAAAGCGGTATACATTAACAAGTACATGAATCTTGGGGGTCTCCTGGTACACATTCCAATACAATACCACCACGAGTTGTTATAAACAACCTTAAACCTCTAAATAATTTTACAATAAATGACCATAAGCTTCCAAATCTAATATGTCGTACACCCTGACATTCCTCCCCCTCCCCCTTCTTCTCTCCCTCTTCCGTTAGTGTTCTGCATAGAAGAACTCGTCTTCCTCCTTCTCCTCCTCATCCTCCTCCTTGACCATTCATCCTAAGAAAAAAATAAAATGTCTTAGGAAAACCGAACGTCTGCAAAAATTAATTATGTGATGTATATTAGCAACGTTTAAAAAAATGGAATTAATCATTACCTTTTATTTAAATAACACACGCACTCCTTGTATGTAAGAGCTCATTTAATGCCTGAACTCCAGTGTGAACATCGCACCATCTTGAAAAAATTTAAATAGTATTCCGTCACCCATCTATCATTACTTTTCAAACGACCCAGGGAAAAGGCGACACTCATTAACCCTTAGTGGATGGATTGAGCTTCATTGTGAAGTAAAACAGGTTTGGGGAGGTGGACAGATTGCGCTTCAGTGTGAAGCAGAATTACGTACAACTGCTATGGTAATAATGTTTCGAAACAAAGGTGCCAATACTTCTATATGTTATAAATTCACTAATGGCAACTTTTATACAGACGTGAGAGTTGGGCCAGTATCAGTAATGCTTATGACTTCAAGGGATAAAGTACTGCATCCCTCTCTCTCACATGAGTCTTTTTGTAAATTTGCTTGTAAATATACGATAGGGTTGCTGTTGTTTTTTGTTTTTGTCTTTTACGATAATTTGTCGGTTGTAAATGTAATTTTACAAAGAAAATTGCAAAGAAATATTAGAGAAAGCATGTAAAAGTAAAAAAAAAAACGTTACAGAATCTTCCTTCTCATAAACTTACGTGAATATTTTACAACAAATATACAAAAAAAATTTTACTGCTTTTATTTCTTATCTGTTTTTATATTGTGTGAGCAGTAATAATAATTTTACAAAATAAAAAAAAAATTATTAGAAAAAACATATATAAGTTGGTAAAATCTATGATTGTCTTGTAAATGAGGCCCCACAAGGGGTTGTAAATAGTCATTTTCAACTTCTCGCAGAAGGTAGGGAAAATATTTTAGAATTTTATTTTTTTATTTATACAGTGTGAATGTACGTGTCATTATCTTTCCATTGATGTGATTTTTTTTTATTTTGCCGACCTCAAAGTTTCCCTGGTCTGGGGTGCTGCACATTGATAAATTATGACGTCCCTTAAGGGTTGACGACAAAACACAGTAAAGACTGCACTTGTAAGAATTATCGGGCTGTATCTGCCTTACTGACCGGCGAAGGGTAAAATCTGAATGTGCACCGAGAAAAGATGAGAAGCTACCCGAATAAATTTGCAGGTTTATACCATAACTGTGAAAAAAGTAGATTGTATATCTAGGCGAACAGTCTATATAAAAACACACCCAATGTCCGACAAGGTCAATACTAGAAGTTGAAGGTAGAGTGTTAGATATAAAAACTAGAGGTTTAATTCTATTCGCAGGTATTTTAAACACACCCACTTCATCTGAAGCGAACACACCTAAATATTTAATAAGACTCCCTAGCGAACCCTGCAAAACTGTCTCGATTTCTTTCGTATCCATCACACCTAGCCCCTAACATCGCACTGAATGACTCTATCTGAATCGATGGTTAAAATACCTTTTGTGTCACCGAACAGTAAAATCATGCAAGGGTGTGGTGTGACCGTGCCCAGCTTTATAGATATTCTCAAACTGGCCAAAATTTCAACGGGCATGGAATCTTCCACCTCTTCCATAATGAAGCTGAAACAATAGATGGCTCTCCCATTTTTAAAACTATTATAGGTTATGAGGTTATCATGTCCCCCTCCGGTCGACTTTTGAGTCTCGTAATACAATTGCATGATAGTATTAGGAAAATTACAGTTGATGTGATACACCATATTCCCATTAACTGTGATGTGCACATAATTCAAGTCATAAGCTCCGAAATATAAACTATTGGCCGAGTAATTCCCTGAAAATATTTGCTTGCTTGTAATGGCCAGTGTAATCTTTTCAGGTATACAGGTATTGAAAGGTTGATATATTAAAATGGAATCCTCGTTCTGCCCTATAACATACGTTTTATATAAAGTCTTATCAAATATACATTGTATCTGGTTAACTGCTAGAGCGGTGTTTAAAGCGGACATGGTGTTATAATGAGGGGTAACCCGATCAATCCACAACTTGGCCTTTTCTATATTCAGATCATTTAAGTGTCCATCTGTGTGTGCACCCAACACCCAGTTGTTATTCATCATTTCGAGTCTTATTCTCAAATCCACAGAATCCAGCAAATACATGTCTATACTCGACAGATCTATAAGGAGTGGAAAGTACGTGTGAACTTCCCCCGTCTTAACGGAGCCCATCACCCGAGATCCCACCTACTCAGCTGTCTGAAAGAAGCGGCGGTGTGAGTCTGTGTAACACCATGCGTAGAGTTAAAGCCATCGTGGAAAAACCCACTTATACCAACAGTCGGTAGTGTGCTGGCTATAACGCTCTTGAGCATTTTTATGTATGATTGATAGTTAAAAACAGGACACGATTCCACCATCTTTTCATTCAAGAAAACAGAGACGGATTTAAAAAGCTAATTACTTATACCATTATCCAGTGCAATATGCACATTGTCTGCTAGCCGCACGCCGCCCCTGGCCACTGTAATGTACAATTCCAAAGCTATACTCAATAAATCCAAGAAGGAACCGGTAATACCATTAATACGAGACTCGATATAGCTGTCAGTCAGGATTCGATTTACTGAATTGTTACTCGGTGTGAAATCCAACCTTTCCTTCGAATTAATCAAGCTTTCTATATCCTACGTCTGTTCACATTTGGGAACAATTCTGAGATACCTGCGATATAGGAGGAGACAGGGACCTTGTTTCCCATCCCTGGCACATTAGGAACAATGCCCGCCATTCCTGAAAAAAAAATACAAGAGGAAAGAGAATGTGTGTGTGCACGCCAATGGGCAAAAGGTTAATGAATTAAAGAAGATCGTACACATCCTTGTTATATTTACTTCTTGATTTAACCCTTCGATTCGTCATTCTCTTCTTCTTCTTCTTATTCTTCTTATTCCCTCTCCTTGCAGCTGAGCTAGCGAGTGTACGACATACTCTTAACTACCACCTTTTTCCTGACAACCCTCCCAATTCCATTAAAAATTCGTCGGCCCGTGCTTTTGAGAGCTGTCACTCCATGTCTTTTTAAAGATTCCCGCAAGGGCAACCGATCATTCCCTACATCGGAAAGCACCGATCTGCCAAACTCTTTAACAGAAGGTTTAGCAACATTCAACAAAGAAGGGAGTACCCTACGTGCAATGCTGGCAATTGCCGAAAATACACCTCCGCCTCTCCTATGACTTGGATAGAAAACTGAAATGTCTTCTAAACCCCCTCCCTTCCTTAAAGGTTCAAACAGGAATAATGTTTTAAATTCCACCTCAGAGGGTGGAGCAAAGACAACTCTCATGCCTGTTAACTAAAAAAAAACTGTCAATCTCCCCCCCCCCCCCGCTGTTTTTGTTAAGCAGAGCGCGCGTCTGAACGTTCCTAATTACGCGAGGTTGCGAAAGTAAATAATGAAAAAGACTGAAAAGAAGGTGTTTTTATACGTACCTCTCTATCTGGGTATTATATGAAGCATGCAGGTGAGACTCAAGCCGTTATTGAAATGGAAACGCCTCCCATTCTAGTCCGTGATAACGATCGAAATCTGTTCCAGGATGTTCGTGTTCAATGCTTTGTATATCGTATTGTGTATCCCCTTCCCTTTACCACTCTCTAATGTGAAACAATCCAATATATTTACTAGTTCACCTCCAAAAACAGTCGGTTGAACGATTTCTGTGTACACGTACATAATCTACACCACAATTATCGGGTAAGGAATCATCAGAGAGATGCGCGTTCAATGCCTCGAGGCCATAAACTTTGTACGCTGTATTATTTTTAAAACCTAACAACCTGGCAGCTTTATCGCTGAATTTGATAGTCACACTTCTAATATCCCCTGCCTTAATGTTCCTCCTCCTAATGTGAGGGATGATAACTCTCCTGCTATCTTCATCCCAACCGACTATATCATTGCTGTTGAAAACGTTTTTGTATTCACTGTCAAAATAGACTTTTAAATGTTCAAAAACATCTCTGTTAAGCGTCCTCACCAACCTTTTCATATCCCCCACTAACATAGCTGTTGTTGGCCTATAGCTATAGGTATGCTTATCGTTTTTACCATGATCAGTAACAAAGTAGAGGATGAATTCTTCATCTCTCGATAATACAGCATAATAAACGCCCGGAAACATGATTGAAGCAAGACCTACTTCACATTTGCTACCATTCGGCAGGAATATAGGAGTGGGTAACCTATTCACAAACCCTGACGGGGAATTATTTTCCTACTTGTCCAGGCTGCCGAGACTGCTCGCATATATAATGTGTTCACCCACCATACTGATAATGTACTGTGCACAATTTCCTTCATCTAGGTCTTATATGAAGGGTGCATGACACGGTTTTACCTTTAATAAACTTGACGTCTTCCCCCTTCTGATTCGTTACATCAATCGCGATGTAATCCATCGCATTCATGTTTAAAGGTTTATAAACAGCATTATGTACATCTCTACTCGGTGCACATTCCAACGCGAAACAATCCAGGACTTTGCAGTTTTATCACCCAGCGATGAAGGTTGAATAATGTTGGAATATAAGTACACAGTCAATACTGTGATCGTCGAGATAAGAAATTCTGGAGCGATGATTTCTCATTGCCCCTGAACCATAAATCGCATATGTCAATTCTGTGTTAAACCCTAATACTCGCGCTGCTCTAACACTAAACTTTACAGTGACTGAAATAATTCCTTCTACTTTCACCACCTCGGCATTCATGTATGTGAGACTCATCCTCTTCAAATCATCGTACCATGAAAATAGTCCTTCCCTATGCATAGCACCTCGAATTTATGCACCGTAAAATGTTTCCAACTGTTCTGTAATGTCCGTATTGAGTGCTCTGATCAATCTATTCATATCTCCCACTAATAATCCAACGGTGGGAACATACATGAAACCATACGAGCGAGGTGCCAAACTCTGATTTAAGGTTGCTTTAAAATGAATTGTGAAATCTCTACCTTCAGGTGTGACAGCATAGTATTCATTTGGGAGTGTAACCCCTATAACACCCATTTCATATTCCATCTCTTTTGATAGAGTTATGGGAGAGGGCAATTTGTTTGTGAAAGGAGTGGAAAGTACCTGATATCGCTACACATGTTGAATGCGCAATGCTGGCAATACACATGATTGCATACATATATATACCTCGCAACATAGAATGGATGAATAAAAAAAATATGTATAAAATAAGAAAACTGTTTTATTATACAAAATGTTGGAATATACATACATACATACAGACAGACATATACATATTAAAATACACATATTAAATTACAGACTTTAGTAATAATTTTTACATTGGTGTGTCACACAACTTGCCACGTTGAACACCAAAGTTTAATTTCTCCACATTCACAATTTCCAGACGTTTCAATTTGGAAGCCACATCCATGTTTTGTTCAACCCCTAAACATAATTTCTCCACGTCCATTATTTCCAAACGTTTCAATTTGGGTAATGCATCTTTCAACTTCACATCGTCCGCAAACCTCTCTTCAAGGTGTGATAAAACAATTTCCGTGATAGCTATGTAAGTTACTTTTCCGTGTCGTTTCATCTCCTCACCAAAGGAGACAATCGCAGGCAGGTAATGGTTTAACCAATCATAGTTCACGTGACCATTTAGTCCTATCCCCGCAGCGAATAGAATATATTTCACATCTTCACGCAACGCTTTCATTAACTGTGTTTCCCAACTCTTCAATGATGCGTAGAAGTGACTGTATCTCATTTCTCTCGTATCATTTCGCAACCTTTCTGCATGGTCTTCATCCTTGGAATACATTATACTCGTTTTGGCGAATTTGTTCTCTTCCACAGAAGCGCCAATTCCACATTGGGTTAACAACGTAGCAATGACGGGTAGGTGTGGTTCTTCCATATCGAGTGTATTCTCTCCCTTGGGCACTCTCAAAACGGCGGTACATTCTATCCCGCAGTGGGGGAATGCAGCGTAACTCGTCCCGGCTCTGTTGTAATGGAGACCTGCAACGTCGGCGTAGGGGTAAACTCTCACAATGTCTTGAGCAATGCCATAATTCAAACACGTTACACAGTTAGTAGCTATAACCAGGCAACAATCCTTCTTCTTGAACTTGGTCTCGGATAATCTCCCGAAAACCAACTTGCAAGGTGATGAAGCCATCTCTGAACTGTGAAAATTGGAAGGGTGTACACGTTAATGCTACACGAGCTGGAATACTAATGCCTGCATAAACTCCTTCAGTTTTCCACACCCCTTCGTCTTCCCCTCCGTGATTCTTCATGCTAGGCTCCGCCCCCACCCTCTTGATTGAACAGGTTTATCTCTGAGCCCATCCCCATGATCGAACATGATTGAACGGGTTTTAAACCTCGCGATAAGGAAGGATTTGTTGCAGATAATTTGTGATATGCGTCAGAACAGTCACTCACTTGTGAAAAAGTTTATCGCTGCTGCTACTGCTGTGGGATTGAACATGTTAATTTCTTGACTCATCAGTATGGTTGCCACACATTCACCTTTTTCTTCGCCACCTTGTTTTTCATTATTCTCCTCCCTTTCTCCTCCTCCTCCTCCCCCTCCTCTCCTAGGTGAATTGAGCCATGTTTCTATTGTTTTTTTTATAGCTGTGTTTCTCACCATCTGATCTCTAATACCACCCCTTTCAATTTTACAGTTATAACTGGTCACGTAGTTATCATCCGTCTTCTTATTCACTTGAAATTCTCTTGCCACATCTAAAATGTTATATCCAATAAGCAGGTGGGACAAGTCCCCTTCTTCATTCCATTCAATCGCACCTGAATTTTGCAAGTGGTTAACTAAGGCTGTCACATATGGTATTTGATGATCTTTGAATAATATAGGAATAATACCAGTTAGGTCAGGGTTAACTCTTTTGCGGGTAACTCCGCGGTTGAGCACATTTAAAATTAGCTGTTCTCCCTTCTTCACACGATCGTCCTCGACAGGAGGTATAGGAGGTGGAGGTACAACTGTTTCGGCATTTGCTGGAAAATTCACATTTCTCTGCACGTTAAGAGGAACGGGTGCAACACCCGCCCCTGCATTAACCCACCCTCCCCCTCCTCCTCCTCCTCCTCCTCCTCCTCCTCCTCCTCCTCCTCCTCCTCCTCCTCCTCCTCCTCCCCCTCCACTACCACCAGCGCCGTCTTCGCCGTCAGCATTGATGTTAACGTTATTACTATGGTTATTAACATTATTGCAGTTGACACATGTTTCCCGACCTTTTGTTAACCTCTCATATGTGATAGCTGGTACAACGTAGAATTCCTTAATTTTGTTTTATTTTATTTTTTTCTATTTTAAAAGAGACTGCCTATCACACTAGCCGCTAAAGGAAGTAATACGGACAGAATGGCGCCACCTTTGCGACTCTTCAATATGTTCTTCTCCTTCGTTAATGATGTAGATTTCAAGGATATTTGACGGATCTCTCTCTTACACCTTCCGAGTTTTTTAATAAATGTTTTTTCTCTGATCAGATTACCAAGAAGAAAATTTCTGAAAATTTCAGATATGGTGGCAATAAATGCTTTGCTTAATGTTGGAATTACTCTACTCCTCTCGGAGGGGGATAAATGAGAGAAGAATAAAATAAAATCTTTGTTTTTACCTATTAAAACCTCCTTTTTACAATTCATGTCCACACAATTTGCGATCCGTCAACACACGAATTAAATTGTGCAGGATAACCCTTCCAATTGACATAATACTGCGTTTTGCTGCCTCTCCTCCTCCTTTCTAAGATGGGATGTCATAGGTTTCGGGTAATTCAGTAGGTATTAATTCTTCTCTGTAGAATGTGCCTTTTATTTCTCCTCCCGTTAAATCTTCTAAGATGTAAACTGTGGGATTTTGCAGAGTGACGAGCTTCTTGATTTTAAAAATTCTTAGAGTGTTTTGAACAGTATACCCGCTCCTGGAAACTGCGTTCCGTTTTTCATCAGCCATACGTACGGTGTCTTCAACGTTCAAGGGTAAAGTGACGCGATTCGTTGTGGGAAAAGCGTTTTTATGTACTCTCGAGAATTGATTTTTAATGTCCGCTTGGCTTCTCATAGCGTGCATCTCCACGGGCGTGCGCCCCTGCCCCAAACTCTTGTGCGGTGAGTTGTTATAACTGTTAACTATGTCTCGCAGAACATCGATATATTTCAATGTGTTGTTGTTTGTGAAATATCTGTATATGCGGTTTTTAATAGTTCTTATCACCCTTTCAGCTATAGAAGCTTTAATTCCCCCCGAATAGACACTATATAACAATACATTTTTACTTTTCAGATATTTCCTTACACGCTGGTTAATAAATTCCCTACCTTCATCACTGTTCAGGCGAGACAGACCTGATAAATCTGTAGATTCTATAATCGTTTTTAGCGCATTGCACACAGTAAGACCGTCCCTCTTTTTCAAGGGGAGAATGAGTAAAAACCTCGAAAATTGATCAATGAAAATTAGGAGATATTTATAACCTTTATTGTGTCGAGCCAGTTTTGACATGTCCGCCCAATCCGTGCTGGCTGCTGCTCGAGGTTTAGTTGATATGATATTGACTGTGACTAATGGTTTTTTGCCTGCAACTTTGAATCCCCTTTAAAGTATTGCACCGACTTTTTTGTGTTTCGTAAGAATACACTTTAGGTTTAACACCAATGAATTCTCTGATGAGTTCAGCTCCTGTTTCGAATTTAACGAGTCCGAGTTTTCCCTGGCGTGAACTGTCATACGCTATGTGAGTTTTAGGGAAGTTACTCAAATCCAAATGTGGTTTGAGCACATCCTTCAATTTGCGTGTAAGATCGTCCGTTTCCAGGGAGAAGATCAAACTATCGATGTCAGTGTACAGAAGCTTAACTCTCTCGCCATACAGTTTTTGAAGAACGTCGTAGCGGAACTTGTACATCATGTCCTTTGCCAGGTCCAGTATGCTGAATCCTATATAGATCTGGGATTCAACTGTGACAGTCTCCTTGCAGTGATTCACGATGTACCGATATTCCTCCAACCTCTCAAAAGATTTGTATGTGTGCTTAGACACATTTCTAAGCAGCGAGGTTTTGTGGGTGGTAACAACAGTTCTGGTGGAATATTTTAAAGGGTTTTTAATGGTTACACCAAAAAGACCGTTCATCAAGATTTTGATGGTGTTCCTCTTGTCGGGGTCCGTTTCTTTCGCTCTCCTCTCTGCATTCTCAGTGATATATTCCCTCAAATAATATCCCTGCTTGAACTTGTAAACTTTCCTTATCCTCTCCACTTCCAACCTGAGGAAGACAGATCATATGGTTGCACATTGGCAAATGTGTACCCACCGGTTTGACATTCTTCTTAGGCAGCTTCACATTGAATTTTTCCAATAGACTTTTAGTGTATGGGGAGAGGTGTTGGAAAGTCACGTTCATATGGTGCAGGGGCAGAGGGAAGTCATCAGTCCGGAGGTGGCATCGTCTCTATCCTTCTTGGTATCGAGGAGGATGAAGTAACCGTATTCTCCCTGCGAATTGATACTCGTGATATCACTGGCGATAAAACTCTCAAGTTCGGCGGGGGAGAGCTCCATTACTTCATCCAGAGGCATTTTATATCTGCTCATGACTGTGGGATAAAGACTAGTGAAATCAACATATAATATATATGATTGTTTGTCACCCGTTTTAAAATTAGGATTTAACTTGGGATTGTTGGCCATGGCGTGTCTTTGGACTAGACGGCAGAAAACGCCTCTAATGTTGTTGGAAATCAACTGGTAAGTTTCCCCGTCAGAAATTAGGGGGCACAACCACGAAGAGTGAAGAAATGCATCTAGAGAGAGAGAGAGGTAGAGGTTAAATAATAGATCAGGTCTAATCCAAATTGCGCGTAAGTGGCATTCCTCCAAGCTGTGTAAACATCGCTCAATAATCCCACATCCATAACCAAATATAAAATGGTATAATCAAGCAGGTTAGTACACTTTGCAGCCATCCACACTTTGCAGACGTGCTCGTATCCTTCGTCGGGTATGCTTTCCCCCGTCAGTAAGGAATTGAAATGCACTTTAAGAGGGACACCCGGTTTTTTCAGCACGTTGAAACCTGTGACATAATCATAGGGGTAATACTGTTTACCCGTACTTAAAACCAGTTCGGTGCACTCGCCAGGATATTTGGATAACATCCGTTGTGTGATTTCCACTGACCCCTTCTGTTTAATATGGCTCGAAGCGAGACTGGAAAGCAATCCTCTTATCATGTTCAAACTATCCATCAATTGGATGTTACCTGTTTTCAGTGCATAAAATGTACCCCCATCGCATTTCAAAAATTCAAAATTGTGATTGGTGGACACTTCTTTCAAGATGAGGGCTGCATCACATGATAGATTATGCACTAAAACGGGCAGGGACCTTTCAACTTGTTTCACATTTAATTTCTCTCACATAACCTGGCCCAGAGATGTTTTTCTTTTCTTCAATCGGAGTGAATTTATAAAAAAAAAAAAAGTGGAAAAGAGAGGGAATCTGATCAAATTCTAACTGACTGTTCATAATTTCGGTATTATATGACATCATTTCATGTGATTATGCATAGAGCTTCTCAGAACTGTGGGGTTATGGCCGTCACGGCTGGATTTCAGTCATTCACAAATTCTGCAGGACGTTTAAACTTATTTACCTATAGTGTTGAACTTCTTTTGGGAAGGCTGAATTTTCCAAGTGCTGCCCTCTCGTGTGTTTTACCGAAAGTATTGCACCCCTACGGTAAGTATTCTTTATATTGCTGTATGATATTTTCTGATATTTCGTTTGTGGCTGGTAGGATCAAGCAAAATCTTTTGACTCGATTCTTATAAAAATATGTCTAAATATATGTATTCGTTACCGTCAATAAGCAGCTGGATTTTGGGAGAGATCAAGAGATGGATAAGGATTTGTTCTAGGGAGACAGAAGTAGAGTTTTCAGCCTTGGCGTAGGTTTGCTGACTCGGAGGGCACTTGTTGACGACTATTTTTCTGTTTGACAGACATTCCGTCCGCTATATATTATAACTGTTTCTAGCCGGCAATAAACCAGTCGCTGTTTTGGCACTGATTTTTTTCTTATTTGCATTTGGATGCACTTTTATTGTGCCAGATAGAAAATTTTTCTAAAAAAAATGTATTCACAGGTTAATAGAAAAACTGTTACGAAGATAATCAAACCGTCATCACCAGAAATGAGTTTGACTTGAAGACTAATAATATTTCTCCACAACAGTACTCAGTCAAAAACTGAGAGAGTCCTATTCTGCTCCAAATCTAATTAGTACTTTTAGCCCCTTATCTAAGCAGAGACGGCGACAGTTCTCTAGGACGAATAATCCTCAAAATCATGGTGTTTACCACGATCTAATTAGAATTGTTAATTACTCAGCACCAGAAAAAACACAGATGCTTTGGCGTAACTTCCGGATTTAATTGTGGCTTTTTAATTACGACTACCCCACTTTGTCTAAATCTCAAACTGATGACGCAAAAAATGAATTTGTTTTTTAGGACTTCGCAATTTTCCATGTAATTCGTTAGTTTTCGTAATCAAAATGCCCTTTTATAAAATCACCGTCCATATGACAATTGCAAGATTTACAGAGGACTTAAAAAAAAGGTATTAAAAAAGTGTGCACAATTTACCAACAATACAAATAATGCAATCTCATTTTTTGTATTCTGGTGCATGTCACAATACGCATGTTCCTTTATGCACCGTGCACAAGTTTCGTAATTCTGCATCAAAAAAAAAAGAAAAAGGGATAAAAAACGATAAACTACTTTATGAAAGATATAATGGTAGTAAACTACAGAAATGGCCTCAAAGATCTAGCAGAATAAATTAGAAGACTATACTTCTTTTACAAAGGTTTGAAAATTGGTCCAACAGTATTTCTAATGATTAAGACTGTAGCGATTGCAATTGGGAAGAAAAACATCTCTGAGATTAGTGTCATAACAAAATATTCTTGCATTACCAGAAATTCAGTTTACAATAGAACTTTACAATTCTGGGGGATAAAAGTCATGCAGTAATTGCCCAACATTCTTATCACCCATGGAAGGGTATGGGCACATTTTGGGTGGTTTTCATATTTCTTGTGGAAATTTCATAGATACCTGTTTCATCAGTTTCGATATGGCTTGGTCACAAAATGAATTACTGCTGGACTGGTCTGTAGTAAGGACAATGGCTATTGCTATGCTGTGGTGCTGGGTCAGGCTCTCCCATGTGTGCAGTGATTACTCTTCATTTATATGTCAATGACTGGTTAGTGTACAACCTATGTCAACATGGTAATTGACAAACAATAGTGTTGGGTGCATTATGTATGCTTTGACAACTGTCTCATAGGTGGCCCTCACCATTGACAATTATCAAGGGTGTTTTCTTTGAGGGTAACTTGGCAGTGGTACCTGGTTCTAATCAGTAGTGTCATTACCCTGATTCTGTGTGCTTGTAGGCAATAATTGTGTTTGACTTTTAAGTACAAAGAGTTATTTCAAGGATAGAATTAATTGCATCTTAGGAGCTATCGGTTCCTGCCAGGTCAACTTGTAATGTCTCTCTTCAAAGTGCCTCGTGATGGCACCGTCTTGCATCAAATATGAGACACTTTTGGTGAGGTATACCATGTTCAAACAATTCTGGTTACTCAATCATCCATATACAAAGCATTGGAGTTGTTATGCCTTGTTTATCTCTCAAAGGTTATTGTGTAAGGGTGGGGCTAGGTTGTCTGGTTCTTGGAATGAATTTTTCTCTTTTCATCATCACACAAGGATAAGCAATGACTGATCCACAAGGTTTTAGCCTTCCAGATCTCATGAAGTCCTTTTTATTAAAATTTCTAGTCTCATCTCTCTACTCATGCTTAACACAATCTACACAATCAAATAATTATCAAGTGCAAAATTAGCTGCTTATGACAACCAAGGCAAAAGAAGTTGAAATGGAGTGCACCTAGATCATATACCTTGGTCAGGACTCAAACCCCTGCAACCTGTTTTGGAAGATAAACAAGTCATTACAAAAGAAAAAAAAAGAAAAAAAAAAAACCTTCCTTGCCTTTGACTTCACCATCATGTAACTATATACAGGGTGTTTCGAAATTAGAGCCCCACCCCCTCTACAGCATAAACTAAAATTGATATGGACAAAAACAAAAGTAATTCAGAACAGGTATTTACTTAAGCTTCTCTCTGAGTATTTAATATTTTGTGTGGCCTCCATCTGCCTGTACCACAGCCTGCATTCTTGAGGGATATGATTTCAGCAAATCGCAAATAGCAAAAAAGTTGAGACTCAAACTCCATTTCCCTGAGCACTTCGGTCACCTCTCTTCACAGGTCGTCAAGGCTTGGTATACCACCATAGTTCACTATGTGCGCTTCAACACGATCCTTTAAGATACTACCAATGTTTTCACACATATTAAGGTCAGAAGAGCTACCTGGAAATTCACTTGACGAGAAAATATCCATACCACTGTTTTGAAGCAGCTCCTGTGTCTGAAGAGCCTTGAAACATGGTGCCTTATCATGCAAGACTGTGACCCCTTCAACATATATATATATATATATATATATATATATATATATATATATATATATATATATATATATATATATATATATGATTCGTATACAATCAATAAGCAACAAACGTCCTTTAATATCCAATTCGCTCTACCTCGGAAATAATATATTTTCATATATGTTACCGAAGGGGAATTTTTTAGTTGATAATAAGTACGCCGTCCCATGGGCTCGAACCAACGAAGGACAGGAACTCAGGACTACAGTGGACGCATTAACCCAATCGGCCACATGTGAGGTCACTTGTGGCCGATTGGGTTAATGCGTCCACTGTAGTCCTGAGTTCCTGTCCTTCATTGGTTCGAGCCCACGGGACGGCGTACTTATTATCAACTAAAAAATTCCCCTTCGGTAACATATATGAAGATATATTATTTCCGAGGTAGAGTGAAATGGATATTAAAGGACGTTTGTAGCTTACTGATTATATATATATATATATATA
>JANJGK010009811.1:0-12500 GCA_039081455.1 Macrobrachium rosenbergii
AGAGAGAGGGAGAGAGAGAGAGAGAGAGAGAGAGAGAGAGAGAGAGAGAGAGAGAGAGAGAGAGAGAGAGAGTATTCCAACTAACCTAGGTTCATCCAGGGCATGGTGAAATCGACTACTTGTTCTCTTTCATAAGTGATCGTTAGGTCTCCAATGGCTAAGTCGGCTTTCTGAGAAAAAATCACAAAAAGGGAAGATATTGTCAATTAATTATAATTATCCAAATGGGAAATTCTAATCCAAATCATAAAAAAGGAAGATTTTGTCAATTAATTATAATTATCCAAACGGGAAATTCTAATGCAAATCATTAAAAAGGAAGATTTTGTCAATTAATTATAATTATTATCCAAACGGGAAATTGTAATCCAAGCTGAATATTATCTAATTCTGGAATCCCAAATCCAAGATTACCTCAAGTTCCTTCTGAAAACTTTAGGATTATTGAAAGTGAATTTGATCATTTACGAACTCATTCAGGAATTCTTACTTGTAAGAGGAACGTTAGCTAATGTTAAATCAAGTGTTATTCACTGAAAATGTTTAAAAATTGCATTTGTTAAGGATAAAAATAAAAAAATAAAAATTTATACGTTCTCTTCATCTCATATTGTAAGATTTCTTTTTGCCGAGTTTTTTCTCATTATATTATATTATATTATATTATATTATATTATATTATATTATATTATATTATATTATATTATATTATATTATATTCAAATTTCTTTGTAAAAAATTACATTTGTTAGGGATGAAATGATTTTTTTTTTATTTCTCTCCATATCATGCTGTAAGCTTTCTTTTAGTCGAGATTTTTTCTCATATTATATTATATAATGTAATATAATATTATATTATATTATATTATATAATGATATATTATATTCAGACTTCTTTGTTAAAAAATTACACTTCTTACGGGTAAAAAATAAAAAAAAAATTATTTCTCTCCATCTCATATTGTAAGCTTTCTTATTGTCGAGATATTTTCTCATTATATTATATTATATTATATTATATTATATTATATTATATTATATTATATTATATTATATTATATTATATTATATTCAGATTTCTTGGTTATTCACATATGCTACCCACAAACCCTGTACCTCACATCTCGACAGAACAGACCGTAACCAAACTCCTGCCTTCACTGATACCCGGTACTACCTCGTACCTCACGCCCGGCTAGAAGACCCAACGCCCAAATCGTGGCCCCCGTCGTCTGTGCCTCACCTGATCGAGGAGTTCCCCAATCATGCCGTTCCACTTGCGGGTCTTCTCGTCGTACATTCCTCGGCTCTCGTCCTCGGCGATGTGGATGGTGTAATTGAATCCCAGGATCTTGGCGATCTCGTCCAGCAGGTCGATGCAGAACCCTTCGTAGCGGTCGTTACCCGTCATCGGCTGCGAGCTCTCCCTCAGCATCGTGTAAGGCGAACCCTGTGGCGTGAATAGTGAATGGTGAATGAATGAATAAATTACTGAATTAATTAACGGATGGCTCCATCAAGCATTGTTTTTCGTGGTGTGTGGCCAAGTTCAGACAGTCTGGGTGAGACTGTGTTTCCTTCTTCGTGGTGTGTGGCCAAGTTCAGACAGTCTGGGTGAGACTGTGTTTCCTTCATCGTGGTGTGTGGCCAAGTTCAGACAGTCTGGGTGAGACTCTACTTCCCTCTTCGTGGAGTGGCCAGGTTCAGACAGTCTGGGTGAGACTCTACTTCCCTCTTCGTGGAGTGGCCAGGTTCAGACAGTCTGGGTGAGACTCTACTTCCCTCTTCGTGGAGTGGCCAGGTGCAGACAGTCTGGGTGAGACTCTACTTCCCTCTTCGTGGAGTGGCCAGGTTCAGACAGTCTGGGTGAGACTCTACTTCCCTCTTCGTGGAGTGGCCAGGTTCAGACAGTCTGGTGTGACTGTACTTCCTTCCTCATGGTGTGTGGCCAAGTTCAGACAGTCTGGGTGAGACTGTGCTTCCTCCTTCGTGGTATGTGGCCAAGATCAGACAGTCTGGGTGAGACTCTTACTTCCTTCTTCGTGGTGTGTGGCCAAGTTCAGACAGTCTAGGTGAGACTCTGCTCACTCTGCTCCCTTCTCCACTAAGACCACATCAGAGGCTTCTGTCCTGGGAGTGTCTTTCTCCCTTGGACATAAATGCATACAAGAGTATGCATAAATGGAGCCAACAAGCTTTGCTTTTCATGGTGTGTGCATAAGTCATGCAGTCCTACACGCCTCTTTATTAGGCCGACAAGGAGCATCGTAAAAATTTACTTTCAACTGTCATGTGAGGATCACAAAGTGACGTACCAATGGTTCTCAAGCACTTAAGGCCTATGCCCCACCTGACTTTCAACTTAGTATGCTACGGCCTACTAGAAACAAAGCGTAAACAACATTATCAAACTGACAACTCTCTGTGGGACACAACAAAAAAATTTCTTTAATTCAAGGTTTTATCTTGAACATTTTTATTTAGTCTCAGAAAATAATTCATCGCCAACCTCCTCTTGACATTAAAAATAATTCCAACCAGAGATAAGTAAAAAAAAACGCCGAATTTTCTTAAGCGCAATCGAGTTTTCTGTACAGCCGCTACAGCGTATAATCAAGGCCACCAAAAACAGGTCTATCTTTCGGTGGTCTCGGTATAATGCTGTATGAGCTGCGGCTCATGAAACTTTAACCACGGCCCGGTGGTGGCCTAACTTTAACCTTAAATAAAATAAAAACTGATGAGGCTAGAGGGCTGCAATTTGGTATATTTGATGATTGGAGGGTGGATGATCGACATACCAGTTCGCAGCCCTCTAGCCTCAGTAGTTTTTAAGATCTGAGGGCGGACAGTAAAAGTTCGGACAGAAAAAAAATGCGGACGGAATAAAGTGCTGACGGACAGACAAAGCCGGCACAATAGTTTTCTTCTACAGAAAACTAAAAAAAAATTCCAGTTTTCATAGTTTTAGAAATGCTTGTGGCCAACTAGGGAAGGTTTCATGGCCAACCGATCGAGAACCGCTGCAGTAGACGTAAGGGATTGTCAGATGGATCCTGGAAAGGTATTGCGGGTATCAGCGAGGGAATCATGGCTCGTCCTGGTAAGATATTCCTCGTTCCGGCAGCTGATGGTCGTAGACCATTTCCAGGCGGAGGAATGTTTCCACTGTATCTGAGAAGCTGAGAGTTCAGAGGCAACGTTTCGATTAAACGGTTTTGGCCTGGAAACATTCAGATAGAATTTGATGCTTTCACTTATTCTCTGGTATGATAATGCGTGCTTGTTAAAACGCCTTGGACGGAGGGATAAGTCGCGGGAGAGAAATGAGATTGCCAGTTCACACTAAAACTTGAGCTCGAGTGGAATTCAAAAAGCGTTCTAACTTCTTGGAAACTGGAAGGCTGTAGTAGAAGTCCAGGATAATAGAAGTGACGAGAACATTCTGAAGCCTATTTTTCTCTGCTTTTTAATGCTATAAATCTCTATTAAAAGTTATATTTTAGACTTATCCTTACCGTTATACATGTATAGCAAAAGTTATGTTCAAATCTAATCCTTAATGCTATAAATACATATTGAAAGTTTAAAGCCTATTTTTCTCTATTCCTTAATGCTCTAAATCTATATTAAAAGTTATATTTAAGACTTATCCTTGCCGATGTAAATGTATAGCAAAAGTTATGTTCAAATCTAATCCTTAATGCTATAAATATATACTGAAATTGAATAACATTGCATTTAAACATATCTACAATACTGTAAACCCCATAATATGATTTATAACTGCAAGACAAACAGAGAGACAGGTAGACAGATAGCCACAGACAGACAGAGTGGACAGAACTACTCACAAGAATTGACGTGACGAGAAGCGTCTTGTTCTGCAAACTTTCCGCGATGCCTTTTTGAACATCGTTATAAGTCCTCGTGTAGTTCGTCCCATTGGTCGGGTCCCATCTGCGATTGTGGACAAGACTGCTTAATTAAAAGTCCCAGGTCTCCTTCATCGTGGTTGAGCACGACAGAGAATTCAGTGGTCCTTATTGACACATTCATTCCTTACCTGCATAAAAGCTTTCATTGTTTCATAGTTCATTCATCCCCTGAAGTGAAGATCTCACCCGTGGGAACTCTGATGGTTACGGAAACTGAGGTCCTGCCTCGCGCAAAAATACATGCATACACATATGGGAGAAGCATTTAAAGTTGTAAACTTCCTTGAGGCAGTAGCCACTAGTGCTCTGTTATACCTGCGCAGTTATGCCTGTGCAGGCAAAACTGAACCAGCTAACGTTCAGATATACCTGCGCAGTTATGCCTGTGCAGGCAAAACTGAACCACATTGTGTTCAGTTACACCTGTGCAGTTATGCTTGTGCAGGCAAAACTGAACCAGCTAATGTTCAGCTATACCTGCGCAGTTATGCTTGTGCAGGCAAAACTGAACCAGCTAACGTTGTTATATCTGCGCAGTTATGCTTGTGCAGGCAAAACTGAACACACTAACGTTCAGTTATACCTGCGCAGTTATGCTTGTGCAGGCAAAACTGAGCACACTAATGTTCGGTTATACCTGCTCAGTTATGCTTGTGCAGGCAAAACTGAACCCACTAACGTTCAGTTATACCTGGGCAGTTATGCCTGTGCAGGCAAAACTGAACACACGTTCAATTATACCTGGGCAGTTATGCCTGTGCAGGCAGAACTGAACACACTAACGTTCAGTTATACCTGCGCACTTATGCTTGTGCAGGCAAAACTGAACACACTAACGTTCAGTTATACCTGGGCAGTTATGCCTGTGCAGGCAAAACTGAACACACTAACGTTCAGTTATACCTGCGCACTTATGCTTGTGCAGGCAAAACTGAACGTTAGTGGGTTCAGTTTTGCCTGCACAGGCATATCTGCGCAGGTATAACCGAATGTTAGTGGGTTCAGTCTTGCCTGCACAGGCCAAGTGCGCAGGCATAACTGCGCAAGTATAACCAAACGTTAAGGCCGCCACTTAGACCGTCATTACTGCTCAAAAGAGCACATTTCTGATAGTGACTTTGAGCCTTGTATCAGTGTAGTACACGATCACCACAACACTTGATGGGGGAGTAGGTATGTTTAGGAAGCATGTGGTGTAAATCAAAAAAAAAAAAAAAATAACAATGTTTATCAGAAGTAAGACCTTGGGTCGTTTTAGGCTATGGGCCTCAGTTACTTCGTCACTCATAACTATCTAACTTGCAACTCTTACTAAGTTTTTAGTAAATAAGTCTCATTCAGTCTAGCAATTTTGCCACCCCGTCAGCACAGACATATCTGAGTCTATTCCCTCCCTACTCCAGAGACTGATTCCCATTTTCTCTACGTGACCAAGCCATATCAGTGCACAGAAGTCTTTTCATAATGCTGTTGGATGTTTGGGATGTTTTATGTTCACTCAACATGTGTAGTTCTAAATAATGTTCAATTTGCCTCTCATTCATTTTCGCTGGCCAGAATTCATTCAACAGTCCTTTTATACTTTCGAAATATTTATTTTATAAATAAAGAGTAAGCCACACATACACACACGCACACACCCACACACACACACACACACACACACATATATATATATATATATATATATATATATATATATATATATATATATATATATATATATATATAAAGATCTTACCTTCCAACTTTCGTGAGTCCATCCTTGGTCAACTCCACGATATCCAAAGCCACGTCACGCCGGAATCCCTCGGTGTCAAATTTGATGAGGCCCGTCAACCCGTTCACTTGGACCTAAACCAAAAAACAACCATCTCATCAAAAACCCCTTGTCTTTACGCATCAGTTTTATCATCTTATTAATTCGAAACCTGGGTCCTCTCGCTTCATGGGAGAGCATCCCTTGTACTCACCCACTTCATGTAATTGATGAGGGAACTGCCGTGGACCCAAGTGTTCTCCCTGTCGCACTCCAGCGGCGTAATGTCGATGCGTCTCGAGCGGTCGAGGTCGTCCAGAGCTTTGGCGAATAACTGGACAGCGTCGTACATCAGGGCAACCTCCGTCTGTCGAAAGGGACGTTAAGGAAATAAGTGATTGGATATGATTTAAAAATGTTTATATGGATTTATTCGGTGTTGATTAGGATTAGGTGATGACAGTATTGCCATCCTATTTTTTTCTAGTCTTTATTCATGAAATGGATCATCTTCTTATTTCTTTCGTTAAAATTAATCGTTAACGAAATCCTTGACTGTAAGACTTTCTCCTTCGTTAACATTCACCAAATGAGAATTTCTCCGCGTTTGTCCTTTTATTTATTTATTTTGTGTGTGTGTCTAGATTATTGTGCCGGCTTTGTCTGTCCGTCCGCTCCTTCCTCTGTCCGCACTTTTTCTGTCCGCCCTCAGATCTTAAAGACGACTGAGGCTAGAGGGCTGCAAATTGGTATGTTGATCAACCACCCTCCACTCATCAAGCATACCAAATTGCAACCCTCTAGCCTCAGTAGTTTTTATTTTATTTAATGTTAAAGTTAGCCATAATCGTGCTTCTGCCAACGCAACAACACAGGCCGTCAAGGCCGGTTGAGAGTTTCATGGGCCGCGGCTAATACAGCATTATGCCGAGACCACCGAAAGATAGATCTGTTTTCGGTGGCCTTGATTAGACGCCGTACAGAAAACTCGATTGCGCTGAAGAAACTTCGGCGCATTTTTTCCTTGTTATATATATATATATATATATATATATATATATATATATATATATATATATATATATATATATATATATATATATATATATATAAATATATATATATATATATATATATATATATTTTTTTTTTTTTTTTTTTTTTTTTTTTCGGGGGGTTACAATTCGAAGTAATTCGCTTTATATTCTCTAACACTGATTATTTCTATCATCTCTCCAATTTACCATTCTCATTCCTTTTACGTTTTTTTTTATTCCTCGAAAATCGTCAGAGTTTACGAACTATCGATAAAACCCGGTTATTCCAAACCGAAGAATGTTTACACGTTAGAATAATGTTTACTTTTGAAAATGTGAGCAAAATTCCCACGACAAATTCATAGAATGAAACATTCAGAGTGTTTCCAAGTCAAAGTTAAGTCGTTAGAAAAATTCCAGCCGCGGAATATTCCAAAACGAATATTCCATGAAACATTTACAGTACAAAAAAAAAAGTGAAACTTCATTCCTCCGCAAAATCTGTCGGGAATACCTGAATGAAAAATTTTATATACCACGAGAAAAAGGTAACCTAAAAATCATTTTTAAATCGTAGAAAATATTACGTACCTCGAAAACAATCTCAGGAATTTAATGGACAATTTTCACGGCCATTTCTATAAGAAATATTCTAGAAACTAAGAATATATCTTTTTTAAATGGAGTCACTGCAACTTCTGTAAGAAATATTCCAAAACCTAAAAATATTTTTTAAATGGAGTCACTGCAACTTCTGTAAGAAATATTCCAGAAACTAAAAATATTTTTTTTTAAATGGCTCACTCCCACTTCTATAAGAAATATTTCAAAAACTAAATTTTTTTTTAAATGGCTCACTCCCACTTCTATAAGAAATATTCCAAAAACTACAAATATATATTTTAAATGGAGTCACTGCCAATTCTATAAAAAATATTCCAAAAACTAAAAATATTTTTTTAAATGGCTCACTGCCACTTCTATAAAAAAATATTCCGAAAACTAAAAATATGTATTTTAAATGGAGTCACTGCCACTTCTATAAGAAATATTCCAAAAACTAAAAACATATATATTTTCAAAATTAGGTATCAAAATCTCTTTCGGAAAACTCCAGTATGGAAGTGTTTATGCATGATTGACAAAAAAACGTGGGCTACTGCCAATGAACGATATGCCCAAAAGAGTAATGGCGGTGGCCATTTCCGGTCCTTTCACGCGCTCCAGATATGAGTTTCCGGTTGCCTGCAATGGGGATGCGTCCCTACATCTCTCTCTCTCTCTCTCTCTCTCTCTCTCTCTCTCTCTCCTCTCTCTCTCTCTCTCTGCTGAATAAACCCAGGCTTGCCTTCTTATTAACTCTTAGATGAGGTTTTTCTATAATAGCTTCCACGGTTGAGTATGAATTTTTGTCGAATGTATGTGCGAAGTATTTAGTAGCAAATACACCAATCCGAAGTGCTTGGAAGCCATGTATGTATATGTGCATTCGTATAAATACACGTATTCATATTTTTACGCACGTAAATATTGATATAGTATACTTCATACGCCCACAGTCAACCTTTTCAATAAAACACGATTTTCCACTTAAAGCTGGCGAGTCCACGGATATAATCTTTTCAAGTAACAGCAATATATATATATATATATATATATATATATATATATATATATATATATATATATATATATATATATATATATATACACACAAATATGTGTGTGTGTAAGTATGTTATCAACTGAATGCAGCACAGGTTCAATTCGTACTATATAAATTAAAGCTTCTTCATTTTTATCTAAATTGTCTCTGTGGCTTGTAGTGGTAAACATTACCAGAAAACTTAAGAGGTCATCACTGCTATTAAAATACATAGCTGTATATTTGGTGAGATTATAGAATATAGAGAATTTAGGCCAAAGGCCAAGCACTGGGACCTGTGAGGCCATTCAGCGCTGAAACGGAAATTGACAGTAAAAGGTTTGAAAGGTGTAACAGGAGGAAAACCTCAAAGCAGTTGCACTAGGAATCAATTGTTAGGAGAGGGTGGAAAGTAAGATGGAAGAAAGAGAATATGAAAGGAGGTACACTAAAAGGAACGAAAGGGGTTGCAGCTACAAAGAACCTTAAGCAATGCCTACAGTGCACCGCATGAGGTGCACTGACGGTACTACCCTTCTGCGGGTTATATTTGGTGAGAATCTCGTCAAAAATTGATCAGCCAAATAACTTGACGCAGAACCGAGCTTACTGAAATTATAGTAATGGAAATCAACTTTATAGACAGGTGAAATTTGCCGCACATCATAACACTCAAAAAGTGGCCATACTAGTAGTGAGTGCTATTATAATTTTATATTTTAACGTTTGTATTTCTGAATGTTATCATGATCAGTGATATTTAAAAATGAATTTCCAAACTAAACAAGTTTTTCTGAGAAACGGAAGACCAATGTCAATGTTTTATGATATTCAGTAAACAAAAAATTTTTTCCAGACTGGGAAATAATCAATAAACAAAATGTTATAAAGATGGATAAAATAATAAATATGCAATTTCGTCTATAAATAAAGTGAAATGAAACCGAGCAATGAGCGACTGAATTACGCTTTTTCCAAAAAAAAATATTTCTCAGAACGACAAATTCCAAAAATAGGCAAAGAAAAATAACAGCACGGACCAAAAAAAATATCATTTCACCTCAGATCGGAAGAAAATATTTGCCATAACACTCAGACAAACGCATTTTCCCCCATCAGCCACCCCCAGAATAATTCAGGTGAAAATTGCAAAACATTGCAGTGCCGGGGGATTATTTCACCTGGGAGAGAGAACAGGTGTTGGACAAGAGCAATTAATGAAGCGACCCCACAACAGGTGCGTCGAAGGGGAAGCCGGGAACAAGGGAAGGAGGGAAGGATTTATGGGAAAGTGTCCCGTGGATTAGGGAGCAGGATTTTGGGACAGGTGTGGGAGGAAGCTTGGGATGGAACAGTTGCAGAAGAAGAAGAAGAAGAAGAAGGTGAACCGTCGTTAATTAAAAGTTTGGACTGATATGTGTATATATATGTACAATATATACATACATACATACATATATATATATATATATATATATATATATATATATATATATATATATATATATATATATATATATATATATATATATATATATGCATATATATGAATATATATATATATATATATATATATATATATATATATATATATATATGTATGTATATATATATATATATATATATATATATATATATATATGCATATATATGAATGTATATATAAATATATAAATATATATATATATATATATATATATATATATATATATATCTAATCATATGTATTATATATATACACACATATACATACATATATGAACGTGTGTGTGTGTGTGTGTATTTTGATTTATGTCAGCACTGGTTCCTCCCCAGGCATCTCACACGAATAGAAGAATATCACAAATAATGACATGACGTTATTCCAACAGCATATAAAGCGTAATGTTATATTTAACACTGAGCCTCACCTATTTTTCATCTACAAACGCAATACACTTTATGAAAAAAACTAACCACAGAAATGAAATCTGAAACCAGTAATATAGGTCAATTATATAAACCGAAATCCCACAGAGCATAAATCTGAAACTTGCGTTTTCTATCCGACTGATAGAAGAGACGAAAGAATAAAAATAAAAAAAGAGGAAGATAAACAATAGAACAATTATATATATTTAAACATTGACCTAAACCGCGCCATATATTTGTCATTCGACTTGTTTGAAGAGACCCCATTCTCATTAAAAAAAAAAAAGTACAAAATGCGCAGAAGTTTCCTCGGCACAATCGAGTTTTCTGTACAGCCTCTACAGCGTATGATCAGGGCCACCGAAAACAGATCTATCTTTCGGTGGTCTCGGTATAATTCTGTATGAGCCGCGGCCCATGAAACTTTAACCACTGCCCGGTGGTGGCCTATCCTGTATCGTTGCCAGAAGCACGATTATGGCTAACTTTAATCTTAAATAAAATAAAAACTACCGAAGCTAGAGGGCTGCAATTTGGTATGTTTGATGATTGGAGGGTGGATGATCAACATACCAACTTGCAGCCCTCTAGCCTCAGTAGTTTTTAAGATCTGAGGGCGGATAGAAAAATGAGGACAGAATAAAGTGTGGACGGACAGACAAAACCGGCACAATAGTTTGATTTCACAGAAAACTAAAATCAAGGAAAGAATTCTAAGAGTTAAAGACAGAAACCTTCTCCTCTCCAGATATCCCAGGTGCAATTGGCTGAGGATGATGTATGTATTGTCCAAATTCCGAAATGGGAATTCGGCTATCAGAGGACGATTCCAAGATTCCAACACGGTTCCCGGTGGGAAAGGAGGATATACCGGGACCAACAGTGGTTTCCCGTTCATTCCTCTGTCTAATATGAAGTCGAGAGGCCACATTTCATCTGCAAGGTGAAAGGCTTCCCTCCAATATCGACACCATGCCCCCCCCCTCCCCCCTGCTAACCAACCCACCTAACCGCCCCCCGACACCCTCAAGTCTCGGTTGGTGAGAGACGATGCGCCTTTCCATTAGAAAATATTAAAGGGTGGATTTTGAGCCACATGGCATGCTCTAGTTTTATTTTCGTTTTTTTATTTTTTTTTTATTATATTTTCCCAAAATTCTTTTAATTACTTTTTTTAACAAACGCCAAAATTTCGCAACCCCCTTTTTTTCCATTGGTAGATTTTTATAATTTGTTTTGAATTTCCCGTTAGCGAAATTTTCGAGATTTTGTTTGATATTTCTTTATTTTCAGTGCTGAAAGCAAATTTTGGCCTCTCCTTCGTAAAGATCCATATTTCCTCTTGATTTTCCATAAAGAAAAAAAGAATTTCTAACGACCAAAACCTGTCAATTTTACTTCCTAAATTTTTTTATTTATCTCAAATTTTCACTTTTAATTTTCTGTAAAAGAAAATTATTGTGCCGGCTTTGTCTGTCCGTTCGCACTTTATTCTGTCCGCACTTTTTTCTGTCCGCACTTTTTCTGTCCGCCCTCAGATCTTAAAAACTACTGAGGCTAGAGGGCTGCAAATTGGTATGTTGATCATCCACCCTCCAATCATTAACTGCAGCCCTCTAGCCTCAGTAGTTTTTTATTTTGTTTAAGTTTAAAGTTAGCCATAATCATGCTTCTGGCAACGATATAGGATAGGCCACCACCGGCCCGTGGTTAAAGTTTCATGGGCCGCGGTTCATACAGCAATATACCGAGACCACGGTAAGATAGATCTATTTTCGGTGGCCTTGATTATACGCTGTAGCGGCTGCACAGAAAACTCGATTGCGCCGAAGAAACTTAGGCGTATTTGTTACTTGTTTATTTAGTTCTTAATGTTAAAATATATTACCGTCTTTTGGTATTAAAAGCTTTTTGGGTTAAGAGGAAATTTCGAAAATACCTTTTACCTTTTCAAAATCAGGAGATTTACGTAAATACTAAAACAAGTATTAATATTATTTTGGTATTTCCTTACCATTCGGAAATTTTGAAATGCCCTTTTGAATTTTCCAAAATCAGAAGAGTATTTGTTTCCAAAAACTTTGACTCCAAGATAGTCTAAAAGCACAACAATAATTTCTCCTAGCGAAGCAAATCGGAATTTGCTTTTATGCTTCGATAACCAAACTTGCTTTCATAAACATCACCTCCCAATCTTCTTCTTTACTT
>JANJGK010009811.1:17500-18727 GCA_039081455.1 Macrobrachium rosenbergii
ATATATATATATATATATATATATATCTGTGACATAAATATAGAAAGATAGATATAAGAAGCGCCCTTAGGAAAGGTAAAAGGAGAGTTCGATGACACTGAGCTTTCGTCTATTTTCGAAGACATGATCACAAGACATGATCACAGTAACACCTACTGTGATCATGTGACTGTGATCATGTCGTGAAAAATAGACGAAATCTCAGTCAGTGTCCCTCGAACTCTCCTTTCACCTTCCCTGAGAGAGCTTCTTATTTTTATTTGCCACGGGACCATCGTGGTGTTGGATGAATAGATAGATAGATAACTAAATAGATAATAAGAGAGAGAGAGAGAGAGAGAGAGAGAGAGAGAGAGAGAGAGAGAGAGACAGAGAGAGAGAGAGAGAGGAAATATAGGCACACACAACCACAGACCTCCTTATTTCTGAAAAAAAATGACAAACAAGAAGTTATATTCTTGATCACTTGGTCATAAGAAAAACTCTTTTTGTGATTCGGGGGGCGATACAACTTCGCTCGGGCAAACTTCGCAAATTCCAGGAATCATAAATCTCTGTTATCGAAAGACGAGAGGAAATCTGGAGCCCGTCAATGGCCCGCCCAAATTGTCTGTGACCTTGCAATGACCCAGTGGACACTGACCTCGAAAAGTAACCAAAATGCAAAAAAAGCAAAAAAATAAAAGTTAGATACTATACCTATACAGAATACATTAAGAGTCGAGGGCGAAAGGTTATTATTATTATTGTTACTAGCGTAGCCGTAACGTTATAGATACCGGTAATATAAGAGAGAGTCGAAACGCCCTAACCCGAACCTATAGACCTTATGCACCGTCCAGATCTCGACCCCGGGGGCTCAAGGACGACAAGGATAAAAGTGGAGTTCGTTACCCATGTACTTTATTTGTTACACACAGAAAAAGAAATATAAGGTTGCATTGCTAGAGTTTCGTGAGGTCTCCCAAAGGATTTGTAAGAGGTGAAAAATGAAGCCAGTAAAGCTTCAAAGCTGTCAAAATATGAGATAACGAAATTTGCCCAATCGAGTTTTCAGTACAGCCATTACAGTGTATAATCAAGGCCACCGAAAATAGATCTAAATTTCGGTAGTCTCGATATATTGCTGTATGAGCCGCGGCCCATGAAACTTTAACCACGGCCCGGTGGTGGCCTGGCCTATATCGTTGCCAGAAGTACGATTTATGGCTAACTTTAACCTAAAAC
>JANJGK010009812.1:0-18690 GCA_039081455.1 Macrobrachium rosenbergii
TATATATATATATATATATATATATATATATATATATATATATATATATAATATAATATATATATATATATATATATATATATATGAATATATATATATATATATATATATATATATATATATATATATATATATATGTATATATATATATATATATATATATATATATATATATATATATATATATATATATATATATATATATATATATATATATATATATATATATATATATATATATATATATATACATTATTTTTGTGTTATTATTTGCTCATTTTTATTTATTTATATTTAATTGTTTATTCATTTATTTATTTTTTTATTAATGTACTTTTATTTATTATAATTTTATTTACAATTGTTTATTTTTGAATTATTATATTTATTTTTTCTTCGTTTTAACGTGCTTTTTCTCATTTTTATACGGCGTAAGCACGATGCCTTCTTTTTGAAGGACTTTGATTTGGCGTTGGTGTAGGCCGTAGTATATTTATTTTAATTTATTTTATTTATTAATTTTTTCATTTGTTCTTCTTAATTTATTTGGATTAATAGCAATGATCAAATAAATAAATAAACATAAATAAAAAAATAAGTAGAAATAAAAAAAATAAATATCAGTCTACAATAAATAAAAAAAATAAATAGAAATTAAATAAATAAAATTATGTCAAGATATAATAAATAAACAAAAAAATAAAAAAATAAATATGTTAAAAATAGATAAATAATAATAAATAAGTAAATAAAATTGAATAAAAATAAATAAAAAATAGGGCAAATTAATAAATGAAAATACATAAATAAAAATAATATAAAAATAATGTAAAATAATTAAAAATAAATGAAATAAATAACTCTAATAAAACTAAAAAAAATAAAATAAATAAAAAATAATATAAAAATAAATAAATTAAAATAAACTATATATAATAAAAAAATAAAAAGGAAATATAAAAATAAATAAATTAAAATTCATAAATAAATAAAAATAAATAGATATAATAGTAAAATTAAATAAAATAAAATAAATGAAAAAATAAAAATAAATAAATAAAAATAAAAAATAAAAAATAGCAAAAAATATAAAAAGAAATAAAAGAATGAAAAACTAAAATAAAAAAATTAATAAATAAAAATAAATAAAACTAAATAAAATAAAATAATGATGAAATAAAAAATATAAATAAATATATAAACAAATATAAAACTAAAATAAATGTAAACAAAATTAAATAAAAAATAAATAAAAATAATGAATTAATAAAAACAAAAATTAAAAAGATAAATAAAAATAAATAAAAATAATGAATTAATAAAAACAAAAATTAAAAAGATAAATAAAAATAAATAAAAATAATGAATTAATAAAAACAAAAATAAAAAAGATAAATAAAAATAAAAATTAAATAAATGAATATAGATAAATTAATTATATGAAAATAAATCAAAAATAATAAATAAATATAAAGAAAATAAAAAAAAATTAAATGCAATTGAATAAAAATAAATTAATAAAATAGAGCTAATTAATAAATGAAAATACACAAATAAAGATAAATATATAAAAAATGTAAAATAATTAAAAATTAATAAAATAAATAACTCTAATAAAACTAAAAACTAAAATAAATAAAATAAAAAAAAATTATATGAAATAAATTAATAAAAATAAATACTATATAATAAAAAATAAAAAATTAAATATAAAAATAAATTAATTAATATTCATAAATAAATAAAAATAATAAATATAAAAGTAAAAATTAATTTAAATAAAATAAATAAAAAAATAAAAATGAAACAATAAAAATAAAAAAAATAAAAAAATAGCAAAACAAATAAGTAGAAATAAAGAAGTAAAATTTAGAATAAATAAAATTTAATAAATAAAAAAAATTAAACTAAATAAAGATTAAATAATGATGAAATAAAAAATATTAATAAATAAATAAACAAATATAAAACAAAAATAAATGTAAAAAACTTTATAAATAAAAATAATGAATAAATAAAAACAAAAATAAATATGATTAAATTAAAAAATAAATAAATTAAGGTAATAAATTAAATACATAAAAATAAATAAAAATATAATAATAAAGATATAAAAACTAATATTCTAAAAATATAAAAATAAAAATGAATCATTATTAATAAATAAATATAAATAAAATAAATAAAAGTATCAAAAATAAATTAAAATAAATAAAAACCACAAATAAAAATTAATAAATAAATAAAAATAAATAAATGCAAATAAAAAATAAATAAAGAATAACAAATAAAAAAAAAATAAAAATAAAAATAAATAAATAGGTAAATGAAAATAAATAAAAAAGAAATAAAAACATAAAGATAAAAATAAAGAAATTAAAATAAATAAAAGTAGATTAAAATATATTCAAGTAAATAAATAGATAAAATAAATAAAATCAAATGAAATAAAAAAATATATATCATATATATAAAGTTATATAAAAATAAATTTAAAAAACTAGGTTCTAAGGATATATCAGAAAACGTTGAACTAAAATCAGTCATCAAAAATATTGTTTTCAAATTTAAAAGTATTTTTTTAGTCTTTTATATGTTATATTAATTTTCCTATTTTTTGGTGATTGTTTAAATTGATTTTTCCTTTAATATTGATTGTTTTTAGCGTTTTTTAAATAAAATCGTTTTTAAGAATAAATTTGAAAAAGTTAAACTAAATTCCCAAAAATATTTTACTCAAAATTGACATATTTTTTTCGAAACTTTTTATCTTGCATTCTTTTTCCTTTTTAGGTGATTTTTAAGTTAATTTTTTACTTAAATATTAATTTTTTTAACGGAGGTTTATATATATATACATATATATATATATATATATATATATATATATATATATATATATATATATATATATATATATATATATATATATATATATATATATATATATATATATATATATATATATATATATATATATATATATATATATATATATATATATATATATATATATATATATATATATATATATATATATATATATATATATATATATATATATATATATAATTCTGTTATAATGGTATATCAGTAAACGTTAAACTAAAATCAGTCATCAAAAAGAGGGTAAAACTCCCCCAAAAAATATTGTATTCAAATTGAAATAATTTTTAAACATTTTAAATATTTCATTTATTTTCCTTTTCTTAATGACTTTTTAAATTGGTTTTTGACTGAAACCTTCAATGTTTCTAACAGCATTTTTACATACAAAACGTTTATGATCATTTATCCTTCAACTTTATCTTCATTGTTTTTTACCTTAGATTATTTTCGTTAAGCATTGTTATAAGAATATATCCCTAAACGGTAAACTAAAATCAGTCAATTAAAAAAAAAGGGTTAAACTACGAAAAATGTCGTAATCAGGTTGAAAATTTTAAAACTTTTTTTTACTTTTGCTTTTTACATATTTATTTTCCTTTTTTTATGATTTTTAAATTGATTTTTGTCTTACATCTTGAATGTTATTAACCGCATTTTTATATAAAAAAAATCATATGATCTCTAATTTTATTTTATTGCATAATTTAGGTACTGAATTCGCGAAGAATTATTTTTATGACAATATATCATTTATATTTTTAGATTTCATTCTACTGAATAAAATTCTACTGATATAAATTATACCAAATATCAAGAAATAAAATGTAAGATTTATAAAATTTTAAGAATGCAGTAATAATAATAATAATAATAATAATAATAATAATAATAATAATAATAATAATAATAATAATAATAATAATAATAATAATAATAATAATAATAATAATAATAATAAATAATTTGAAAATCATTAAGAAAAGGAAAATAAATGAAATATGTTAAAAGTAACCAAAAAATTCAATTTGATTACGATGTTTTTCGTAGTTTTGCCCTCTTTTTATAACTGATTTTCGTTTACCATTTACGGATATATTCTTATAACAAAGTTTTATGAAAAAAAAATCTCCGTTAAAAAACAATCAAGATAAAAATAAAGGCTAAATGGTCATATACGTTTCGTACATAAAAATACCTTTATAAACATTTAAGATTTCAGTCAAAAATCAACTTAAAAAATCATTAAGGAAAGGAAAATAAATAAAATATATAAAAAGTGTCAAAGATATTTCAATTTGAATACAATATTTTTGGGGAGTTTTGCCCTATTTTTGATAACTGATTTTAGTTTAACAGACTTATATAAAAAAAATCCGTAAAAAATCAATCAATATTTAAGTAAGAAATCAACTTCAAAAATCATCTAAAAAAGGGACAGAAAAATGTAACATAAAAAGGTTTATGTCTGATTTATTTAAAAAATAAATAATGCAATCTTTTGAATTATATTCACATTTTTTTCCTTTATGTTTGTTTTACTTTTTTATCTTATTTCATTTCATATGGTTTGTTTTGATTTTATTTAGTTTTTTACTTAATTATTGTTATAGTTTTTTTTTTATTTACTTGTGGCATAATTTTTTTCATTGATAATTAAATAGTGTTTGAATTAAAAATAAAAACTACAAATACAAAACTAAAACAACAATGATAAATAATAATAAGAATATATCAGAAAACGTTGAACTAAAATCAGTCACGAAAAAGAGGGGAAATTCCCTAAAGTATTTTATTAGAATTCAAATGATTTTTTGAGTTTCCTATTTTAGGGTGATTTTTGAAATTGATTTTCCATTGAAATATTTTTTTTTTTACGTTTTCTTTTTAAATCTGTAGAAGTTAAACTAAATACATTCGTCATAAAGAGGGCAAGTGCATAAAAATATTGTTTTTAAAATTGACATATTTTCTAAAACTTTCCATGCTACATTCTTTTTCCTTTTTTAGGTAATTTCTAAAGTAGGATTTTTACTTAAATGTTGATTTTTTAACGAAGTTTTTCTTTATATAAATCTGTTGTAATAATACATCAGTAAACGTTAAACTAAAATCATTCATCAAAAAGAGGGCAAAACTGCCCATAAATATTGTATTGAAATTGAAATATTATTGAAACTTTTTACATATTTCACTTATTTTCCTTTTCTTAATGAAGTTTTATATTGATTTTTGACTGAAAGCTTGAATGTTTTTAACAATATTTTTATACACAAGAGGTATAAGGCCATTTAGTCTTTATTTTACCTTGATTGTTTTTTAACGAAGTTTTTTTCATAAAAATTTGTCATAAGAATATATCCGTCAACGGTAAAATAAAACCAGTCATCAAAAAAGGGCAAATCTCCCAAAAATGTGGTATTCAAATTGAAATATTTTGAAACTTTTTACATATTTTATTAATTTTCCTTTTCTGAATGATTTTTAAAATTAATTTTTCACTAAAATCTTGAATGTTTTTAACAGCATTTTTATATACAAAATGTATATGACCATTTAGGCTTTAATTTTGTCTTCATTGTTTTTTAAAGGGGAATTTTTCATAAAACTATGTTATAAAAAAATATCCGTAATCGGTAACTAAAAATAGTCATCAAAAGGAGGGCAAAACTAGGAAAATTATAGTAATCAAATTGAACAATTTTTTGTTTCTTCTTACATATTTCATTTATTTTCAGTTTTTAAATAATTTTAATTTTATTATTATTATTATTATTATTATTATTATTATTATTATTATTATTATTATTATTATTATTATTATTATTATTAGTATTATTATTATTATTATTATTATTATTATTATTATTATTATTATTATTATTATTGTTGTTGTTGTTGTTGTTGTTGATCCATTCTTAGAATTTAATATATTTTAAATTTTATTTCTTAATATTTGGTACAATTAATTTTAACAGAATTTTATTTAGTAGAATTAAATCTAAAAATATACCGGACTTATTATGATAAAAATATTGTTTCACGAATTCAGTACCAAAATTATGCAATAAAATAAAACTAAAGATCATATAACATGCATATAAAAAAAATTACTTTTTTATTTTTCATTTTTTTACTTTTACTTATTCATTTATTTATATTTATTTATATATTTTTTATTTTATTGAATTTATTTAAAATTAAATATTTTATTTTTATTTCTTTAATTTATTTTAATATATTTATTTTTATTTATTTTTTATTTTTATTTATTTTTATTTCTTAATTTATGTTTTTTATTTTCATTTATTTTATATTTTTTATTTATGATTTTTATTTACATATTTTCACTTGTTTTATTTTTCTTTATTTATTTATTCGTATCTACTCAATTTTCTTTATTTATTTATTATTTTTTTTATTAGTTTTTTAATTATACTTATTTATTATTTATTAATTTGTGTTTATTCATCATTCATTTATTTTTATTTTTTTTTTGGTATTTTCGTTTTTTTATTTATATATTTTTTACGATTTTTATTTATTTATTTTTATTCACCTTTTTGGCTATTTTTATCTATTTTGATTTATTTTTCATAATATTTTATTTAGTAATTTAATTTTATTTATTTATGTACTCATTTATTTTTAATTATTTATATTTATTTATGTATTATTTTGTATACATTTTTATTAATTTGTTTGATTTAGTTATATATTTATTATTTGCTTATTTTTATTTAATTACTTTTCATTTAAATTTGTTTATTTTCAATTTTTAATTTATTTTTTAGTTATTCTTATTTATTTATTTCTTTTTTTGAAATTTGATCTTTTTTGCTTATTTTTCTTATTGTTTTTATTAATTTATCTGAATTTAATTCTATTTATTTATTTTTATTTATTTTTGGGGGTATATTTATCATTGATTATTTATATTTATTCATTTTTATTTATTTATTTATATTTATATTCATTTTTCATTTCTACTTTTATTTGATATATATTAGTTATTATTTCTTTTAATTTAATTATTTTCTTATATTTTTATTTATTGTTTTTCATATTTAATTAATTATTTTTATGTATTTTAATTAATTTATTTTTATTTATCTCTTTTAATTCTTTGTTATTTATTTTTTATTTACTTATTTTTATTTATTTTTTTATTTATTTTATTTATGTAACTATTTTGTATATTATTATTTATTTTTATTTAATATTTATTATTTATTTATTTATTTTTGTATTAATTCATTTATATTTACTTATTTTTAACTAATAGTTTTTTTTTATATTTTTATTGATTTTCATTTATTTTTATTTAGTTATTTATATTTATTTTGGTTTATTTACATTTATATTTATTTATTTATTTTCATTCTCATTTTTATTTATGTTTTTAATTTTTTCTTTGTTAAATTTTTATTTTTTTTTTGTTATTTTTATTTATTTTTGTTTATTTAATTTACTCCTTATTTTTTATTAATTTTATTTATTTTTATTAAATTATCTAGTCTTTTTATTTAGTTTTATCTATTTATTTATTATTTGTTTTTATTTATGTTCTTATATTTATTATTTTTCTTATATTTATTTTTTATTTATTTATTTTTATTTATTTATATATCTTTCTTTATTTGAATATTTTATATTGAATTTCCTATTTATTTTATATGTATTAATTTTATTTATTTATTAAATCATTTATTTTTTGAGTTAATTTATTATATTTTCCTTATTTTTTATTAGATTTTCATTTCTTATTTTTATTTCTATTTTGATTTATTTACTTTCTATTAATTAATTTATTATTATCTCCTCTTTCTTGATTCGTTTTTCACTTATATACGCTTTAATTTTTATTCATAATTTAATTTGATTTTTCATTTTTTATTTATTTTTTAGTTATTTTAATTTTTTTTATTTTATTTTATTTTCTTATTTACTGTTCATCTACTTTTTTTATTTATTTATTAATTTTTTATTTAGTTTTTCAAATTTTATTTTTTTTTTATTTTTATTTATATTTTTATATATTTTGTTTTTATTATATCTTTAATTTTTATTTATATTTATATCCATATTATTTACTTTGATTAATTTTTATATACTCATATCTACTTTATCGATCGTTTTCCTCTCTCTCTAATGTAAACTTGATATTCGGATGTAATTCATTGATGTACGAGAGGAACTGGTCAGCATGGAAAGCTGATTTAAAGAGAACAAAGGTGTCATCAACAAACAGTTTATACACAACAGAATAAACACCAAGGGGGCAATTTTCCAACATGTCCTCCTCCAGGGAGCACATAAAAATATTGGAAAACGTGGGACCGAGTAAATTGACGACCAATTGGACACCTTTCTTTAAGAAAACTGACCTAGATATTCTGAAAAATCTGGCAAAAAATGAAAACTTAATAATTACTAAACCTGATAAGGGCAAGGGAACTGTCATCTTGAACAAAGAAGATTATATAAATAAAATGGAATCTCTTCTGAGCGATGGAAGCAAGTTTCAGAAAATTGGCAAACCTGAATGGAAACATATATTTAAAGTTGAAGACAGAATCAATAGATTTGTAAAAGAACTTAATACTAAGAATATCATTAACAAAGACACCTACGAAGATTTATATTGGTCAGGTACATCCTTTGGAGTCCTTTACGGTCTACCTAAAACACACAAAGAGGGAACCCCAATGAGACCAATATTGTCATCAATTCATGCTCCCAATTATAAACTAGCCAAATACCTAGTTCCTTTGCTTGAACCGTTAACTTCTAATCAACATACCTTAAAAAACTCTGAAGAATTTAAATCATATGTTTTATGTCAAGACTCTGACTTGTATATGAGCAGTTACGATGTGGAATCCTTATTCACAAATGTCCCAGTAGAAGAAACAATCGAGGTTATTTTAGATAAAGTTTTTATTGAACCCAGTGATACTTATTTTAACTATGATCGTTGCTATTTTAAGAAATTGTTGCAGTTAGCAGTGCTGGACACGGCCTTTATTTTTAATGATTGTCAGTACAAACAGGTTGACGGTATGGCAATGGGATCACCCCTCAGTCCCACGTTTTCCAATATTTTTATGTGCTCCCTGGAGGAGGACATGTTGGAAAATTGCCCCCTTGGTTTTTATCCTCTTGTGTATAAACAGTTTGTTGATGACACCTTTGTTCTCTTTAAATCAGCTTTCCATGCTGACCAGTTCCTCTCGTACATTAATGAATTACATCCGAATATCAAATTTACATGAGAGAGAGAGGAAAACGATCGATTGCCATTTTTGGATGTTTTGGTGTTTCGACATGGTGATAGTTTTAACACTTCCGTTTTTAGAAAAAAAGACTTTCTCAGGTCTGGGTTCAAACTTTTATAGTGCTTGTTTTCATCATTTTAAACTCAATTAAATTTTTACCTTGCTTCATCGGGCTTACACTCTAAGCTCTTCCTGGGATTCATATCAAAAAGAAATTTTGTTCTTGTATAAATATTTTACCGATAACTGGTTTCCCTCACATGTTTTCTTCAGACATTGCAAGAATTTTTTAAATAAGAAACTATCAGACTCCCCTTCCATAAGCACTGTTCCACGAAAGAAACTGTATGGCAGTATTCCATACATCCAAGATGACAAATTTAGAAGGAATCTCAAGTCTGCAATTAAAAAACACTTTAATATGTTGCAAGTTATTTTAATTCCAAAAAATCCCCTTACAATAGGATCACTTTTTAAATTTAAAGACAGAATCTGCCCATTATTGCAATCCTCAGTCGTATATAAATATACTTGCCCCAGATGTAATTTGGGGACTTACGTACTTTCGACTAAGCAATTGCTCAAGGTCAGAGCTGATTCACATACTGGTGTCAGCCATCGTACTGGCTGCAGATTGTCCAATCCCGAATTATCTAATAGAAATCACACAAAAATTTGTAACACCAGCATTAACTATTCTGACTTCTCTGTCTTGGGCCAAACAAGCCGTTTACACGAACTGCTTATCTTATGCTATGTTCACACATTCACGTATCAAGGCACGCATGCCCACGCACGGCCACGAACGGGGCGGAGCCAGAAAGTACGTAAACACAACGCAAATACAACATAAATGTACCGTAAGTACTGTGTAAGTGCGGCAGCATGCGGCGCGACCGTTATGGACCACCTGGGCGTGCGCCAGGGGGCATGAACCTTTCGACCTGCTCAAAACCCTGCATGGGTGGCCAGGTCAGCTGTCAGGTAGCGTGGTCTGACCCGCACAGCATGGCGCCAGCTGCGGGTTGACCGTGCAGCCGCCACGCCCTTACCTGGGGGCCCACGCTGCCCCAGGGCACAGCGTGGCTGTCAGCATGGTGTGGGAGTAGACGCGGCAACGCTGCCGCATCGCCCGCAACCGCGGAGATGTGGCAACGCTTTGACCTGAGATAAAAGGGACAGGTGGCGCACTTCCGGGTCAGTGCTTCTCCCGCTAGCATCCTGTTGCTCTCTCCGTCAGCGCCTCCATCTTCGTCGTCCACTGCAGCCAAGATGCCCAAAGGACCCATGCTGAAGAGGACCAGGAAAGGGGCCCTGAGAACTCCAGGAGCCCTGGCAGCTGGAGTTACCCCCTACGCAAAGCCTTCTGAAGCTGATGGTCCCCCTTCATGCAGCGATGCTGTGGTGCTGCAGCTTGAGGCCGACGAGCTCGTGACGGAGAGTTAGCTAGAGGAGGAGGAAGAGGACCTTGCCCTCGTCTACGAGAGCGACCCCGCCGCCGCCACTGACGACAACGCCCACGAGGGGGATGCCGACGACGACACCGAAGGCACTCCTGAAGGAGATGGCCTAAATGGCCCTACAGGTCAGGGACAGAAGAAGAACCCGTCAATGATCCTCTCGGAGGAAAACGAGAGGCTTGTTGGCGAGTGGCTGGAGACTGAGGCCGAATTTATTTATAACAAGGGCCTCACAGCCTACAAGGACAAGACCAAGGTGTGGAGGGCCTTCGAAGAGAAGGGCCAGTCACTCGTTCCTCCTGTGAGTGGCCGTGAACTGAGGACGTGGTTTACATCCCTCGGGAGTCGTTTTGGGCGGCTCACGGCGGAGAAGAGTGGCCAAGGGACGGGCAGACGGCTGACGGACCGGGAGAAATGGATTCTCAACATTTTCCACTTCCTGAAGCCGCACATTGGACGTCAAAGGAAGCCAAAGGTGTTGGGACTTCCGATGGTATGTCTGTTTTAATGTGTTTCCATGCATAATTATTACTAAATATAACGTTATTAACTAGTTTCCATGCATTCAATGTACATTTTATACCATTTTCTCATATATGTTCCTCCTCTTTTTACAGGCTGCCTGCGCAGCTGCCGCCCTCCCTGCCCAAGCTCTGGACCTGCCTGCTGCTCCTGTTTCTTCGCCTGCCCCAACACCGACGCCCTCGCCCTCTCTGGTTGCTGATCCAGCGAGCACCAGGGCTCGGAAACACCAAGTTTCCGAGCTGTTCGACGTCGCCTTCACGAGGGCACAGGCCCTCCGGGACAATATGCTGACCCATGTGCAGCCAGCTCCTCGTAACCCAAGCGTCCTCTACTGGAGGAAGTTTTTTCATGAGGTCGAGGACGAGTGCTCGCAGGTGTCAGAGCAGCTGAGTCTGCAACTGAAAATGGAGGTGCTCAGTGCCATCCAGAGGTACATCCGTGCCACCAAAGAGGGCTCCACGGTGCTGTCGAGGGCCATGATGACCCACACCATGGCAGTGACAGCAGAGTGTCAGGCACCTGCAGTTCCTGCCAGCCTGTCGGTATCGCAGCAGCAGCTGGCACTCACTGCACAGCAGCTGGCACTCCTGCAAGCACAGTTGGTGACATCGACTCCAAAGGAGCTCAACAACCTGTCTCTTGACACGACATTCCTGAATAATTTACAGAGTTAATGTATGTACTGTTGTTTTTCCTTTTGCTTGTATTTATGTGTATGTTTGTATTTTATATTAAATAAATATATTTTGCAATATCATGTCTAGCTCTATCCTCTGCTCAAATATTATGTATTCAATGAAGTAGCTATAATACAAGTACACAAATAAAGAAGGCAAAATGAACCCGAATACACTAACATTTCAGTATATATTATTGACTTTGAAATAAGTTCAAAATACTTTATGTAACATATGTGCACAGAAGCAAAATGACAACAGACCAAATATTAGGAAGTCATATAAAACGTCACAAATATCGGGGAGAAGGTAGTTTCAAAAAGATAGAATTTTCATATCAGAATATCAACAATGTAAATGCCAAGAGCAGGTACTTTCAAGAACATAGAATTATCACATCAGAATAGAAACAATGTTAAGAGAAGGTACTTTCAAAAATGACAGAATTATCATATCAGAATAGAATCCATGTAAAGAAATTATTAAAAAGGGCAAAATAACTACATCTTCTTTCTTTTATTTATATGTATGTTTGCTTCATATTGATTAAACATACATTTGCAATGTCATGTCCCACTCTATCCTCTTCCCAATTACCAAGTATTGGTGAGAGTAATATATCATGGATTTGAGCAATATCTTTTATTAAATCAACTAAAACAAACAGAAGTACACAAATACAGAGAGCAAAATAATCCTGAATTAATACATTATTGAATTTTAAATAAGTCCAAAATAAATGCAGGAACATACATTTAAGTAATGACAACAATCAGGTATGCAGGAAAGTAACTAAATCATGTTCTCCTGCCAGTGCATGGAGCCTTCAGCCGATGAAAAGTATTCCTTCAGCATGTTACGCTGTTCCTTTGCATCCCTCGTTGCAGTGTTGCCGGTCACGGTTGGAAGGGCTGCTCCTAAGGATGGGTCACTCCTCCAGCTACCAGAGATGACAGCATGTGTGACGGGGTGCTCCTGATCTCCTTCTTGTCTTTGTGCATTTCTTCTTATGATCATGTTATACAGAACACATGCGAACATCACTAATGGCTCTATGTGGTCAGGCTTCAAGCATATTGCAGTGTGGAATAATCGGAATCTATTTGCCGGAATCTGAAAGGCGTTCTCCACCGTCCTGCGTGCCCTACTTAACCTGTAGTTGTAAATCCGTTCCTCCTTGCCAAGTCCTCTTTTTGGGGTAGGGCTTCATAAGGTAATTCCTCAGGGGGAAGGCATCATCGCCAACTAGGAAGTAGGACACAGGAGATCCATTAGGTTGACCTGGCAGGGCATCCGGATGGGGAAGATTTGCTTCCTCTTGCAACAGCATTTCTGCCAGTCGGGTCTGGGCAAATACACCACCGTCTGACTCTGACCCAATGGCACCCACGTCGACGTATAGGAACTTGTATGAAGCATCAGCAACTGCAAGTAATACCATGGAGTAGAACTTCTTGTAGTTGAAGTAATGCACACCGCCCTTGGGAGGGTTACAGAGCCTAATGTGTTTCCCATCTATAGCTCCAATTACGTGTGGGAAGTTCCACCATTCCTCAAAACCCGTGCAACCTCCTGCCACGCTTCAGGTGTTTGTGGCACCTGCAGTTCCTCATCCCCGAAGGCAGCAACAGTGGCCCTGGAGGTCTCTGGTACAATGTGACTAATGGTGTTGTGGGCTACCCGGAACGAATATTGCAGACTCTTGTATGAATCACCTGTAGCGAGGAAACGTAGGGTGATAGCAACACGTAGGCCTGGCACAATGGGTTTCCTCCAGAATGTCACTTTCTTCTGAATGTAGGGTGTGACTCGTTCAACAATTTCATTGAAGAGGTCCTTGTCAATCAGGGTAAAATTTCTGTACAGGTCTGGGGCTCCAGTTGACAACTCCTCCATCAGGTTGTCATAATGACCTTGCTCCATCCTTTTCTGCAGGTACGGCCATGCCCACACACTCCTTGGCCGCCTTTTTTTCTGCTCTGTGTGCTTTGCAGCAATCATTGCAATCTCCAGTAATAACATGACGTGCACATATTCAATGACATATGGCAACATTTCTGTTCTATCCCTACTTGCTATAGCTATAAGTTGACGCATTTCAGCTATGTTGTACATGTTGCTTCAGCACGTTGGTAGTATGTCTTGACGCTGTGGTGTTACAGCATTGACTAGCCTCACATGTGCAACTGCCGGCCCTTATATAGCTGGGGTTTAACCCCCGCAGTACGTGGGGCCAACGTGACGTTTGCGTAACTCAGTTACGCAGAACGTAACACATACGGTATACGTACGTTGGTGTTACATGCTCTGCCACGCACTACTTCTGCCAATGCCGCCGCTTGTCGGTAAGCGTCACGTCACCCTTACGCAGTGCGTACATTTGCGGCACACCATAATATGCATGCATCACACACATCGTCCCGTGACACGTATCCAGTTAGGCGTGGCTTATTTTCTCGCGTATGCGCAAGTTTCACTAATTCCAGCTGTGCGTGCACATGCGTGACTTGATAAATGAATGTGTGAACTTAGCATTGGAGTCATTATTTATTAAGCAGGTAGTGCCTAAGTTGAACAATCAAACCACCTCTATACAGCTGTCTGGCTTGAGCCGTTTTTCTTCGCTGCTTCTCCCTCCTTTCCGAATCATTCAGCCTTCAGCGTTTGGTCTAGCAGGTGCTTTTTAAATTTTGTTTTGTTTTAATGTAAGTTTTGTATAATTTGTTGAGACTCTTAAAGTCAAAGTTATATTCCATATGTTTTTAATTTGTGTTGTTTTCTCTTTTAGCCTTGATGATGTAACTATGTTGTTACGAAACGCGTTGGCAATAAATGTATCACCTTTTTATGACTGGCTGTCTCCTTGTCACCCTGTCCTTCTATGTGCTGTGGCCCGCTTGCGCCAACGTATTCTGTCTTATGTATATGTATATATATATATATATATATATATATATATATATATATATATATATATATATATATATATATATATATATATATATATATATATATATATATATATATATATATATATATATATATATATATATATATATATATATATATATATATATATATATATATATATATATATATATATATATATATATATATATATATATATATATATATATATATATATATATATATATATATATATATATATATATATATATATATATATATATATATATATATATATATATATATATATATATATATATATATATATATATATATATATATATATATATATATGACTTTTTTATCACATCACCGTGATTCATATTCAATCAGTAAGCTACAAACGTCCTTTAATGTCCATTTCGCTCTACCTCGGAAATAATATATTTTCACATATGTTACCGAAGGGGAATTTTTTAGTTGATAATAAGTTCGTCGTCTTGTGGGCTCGAACCTTTGAAGACAAGAACTCAGGACTACAGTGGACGCATTTTAACCACTGTAGTCCTGAGTTCTTGTCTTCGCTGGTTCGAGCCCACAACATGACGAACTTATTATCAACTAAAAAATTCCCCTTCGATAACATATATGAAAATATATTATTTCCGAGGTAGAGCGAATTGGATATTAAAGGACGTTTGTAGCTTACTGACTGAATATATATATATATATATATATATATATATATATATATATATATATATATATATATATATATATATATATATATATATATATATATATATATATATATATATATATATATATATATATATATATATATATATATATATATATATATATATATATATATATATATATATATATATATATATATATATATATATATATAAATGTCTTTTACTGTAATACCACAGTATAATATGAATATAAGAAGGCCCATAAAACACTACTTAAACGTTGCAACCATATATTTCGAGCACTTCCTTCTGTGCTCCTGTTCACTGGTAAAATATGGACAGATGAAATGTTACATAAGTATATATACAAAGCATATGTAGGTGTGGCATTAAGTCTCCAATGGTATGCAGGTGACCGTTCCCAAGAAGGAGGGAAATAAACAATTCCTTGGTGGTTTATGGCCTCATTAACTCCTGTTTTGCGATTCGTCTGATGATCGTGTTTCTTGGAGCACTTGTTTGAGAAGAGGTTTAGGGATTAACCCGTCGATTTCATCTGCTTTCCATTGTCCTCCTGACTAGTTCATATTATTGGTTTGATTGATGATAGCAGATTCCAGCATCTTTCTTTTGTACGGACAGCTACTTTTGAAAACCAGTTCTCACCCGCTCCAATTTATGGAATGGTCTCTGTCCCTGATATGTAGAAAAATCCCTGAATTCTCCGAAGCATACCGTACTGACCTTTTGTGCTCTGTCAATCTTTGCGAGAGGGACCTGCCCGTCTGTCCTACGCAAATCTCATTACAATTGCCACATGGAATCTTGTAAACTCCGGTTTCTTACCATTTTTTTTATTTAAGTGTACGTTAACGTGTGAGCTCCCGATGGATTTGGGATAATGGAAGATAAACGTATTGTTAGACCTGAGTAGTTCTGTGGGTTTTTTGGATGTTATCGTCTTACGGAAGCTTTATTTTGTTGTTAAAATCTATTTGTCTGTTGTGAGTGGGACCTTTGTAGTATATTTTATTCACTTTGTTAATAGCCTTCTTGATGATGTGGGTGGGTAGAGCAGTTGCGTTAGGTGTTGGCGGATCGTGTTGAATTCTTTATCTAGGTACCCATTTGAACATATTCTAAGCCCCCTGAGGAATAAGTTGCACCCTACCATTGATCTTTACGGAGACATCGTGGCAGCTAAAGAAATGAATATAGGAAACAGTGAAAGTGGGTTCCCTATATACTGTCAAGGCATATCTGTTCTGTTCTCTTAGGATCAGTACATCTAGGAACGACAATTTTCCTTCCTTTTCCCATTCTATTTCGAATTTTATGGCCGGAACTAGTGAATATAGTCTATTAAAAAATTCATTAAAGTCTCCCCAGCTATTGTCCCAGAAAGTTAAAAATATCATGTACGTACCTAAGCCAGATGATATTGCGGGGTTTGATAGATGACAAAATTTCTGTTTCGAAATATTCCATGTACAAGCTTGTTAGAAGGGGTGATAGGGGACTTCCCATGCTACAGCCAAATTTTTGTTTGTAAAAATTCCATTGAAAGAGAACATGTTGTTAGTTACACAGAGGTTGATAAGTGTTAAAGTTTTATCTATGCCAAGAGGAAAATGGTCTTCATATGGTTGTAACTTCCTCTCTAAAAAAGACAACACGTCGGCTATCGGTACTTTAGTAAATAATGTCTCGACGTCTAGGCTGAGCAATTTGATGTTATTTGAGGGGATGTTTAAACTATTAAATTTTTGTGTAAAATCCTCTGCATGTTTGACGTGGGAGGATGAGAAGGTTCCTATAAAGGGTGATAACAGGTCTGCGAGCCATTTTGATAATTTACACATGAAAGGGACCCTGTTAGATATTATGGGGCGTAAAGGAATCCCATCTTTATGTGTTTTCGGGAGGCCGTAAAAATAGGGGAGAGACGGGTTGATTACCTTGAATGTCTCTAGCAGTTCTGTGTCCTTATTGCCCCCTATAGTTCTGACTGATTTGTTATATTGAGCAGCAATATTTGTTGTGGGATCTTTCGTTAATTTGTCATAGGTCTCCGCATCTTTTAGAAGTTCTTGAACTTTATTGATGTATGTCTCATTGTCTAAGAGAACTGTTTTCCCTTGACTGACTCTAGGAAACTAGGGAAATAGGGACGCATGTAACAACTGAGAGAAGAGAACACCCGTGTTAGATTTTGTTAATGCATGCCTTTCATGATAGATATTTAGGAAACAATGAGTTCTAACCATTTTTTTCTCGAGGAACAGTGCGAAAAAATTCCTCTATGCAAAATTTTTCACTTCACGTTTTGAAATTGCGAATTATTTAGGCACAGACGAATTCCCACGTGGGACAAGATGAAATCAGTTTGCATTGCTGAAATACTCTCTCTCTCAGGTTAGCTAAAACTAAGTTCAAGTGTTAGGAAAGCGAAATTTGAACTCCGCTTCTAGGCAAAATTTCAGGGTTATTTCACCAATATCCACCCATCCCGGGAACTTTCCCGCAGTCAGGAAAGCCCAGGCAGTGTTTTGTAAACAAAAGGGTTAATTCAACCAGTGTCTAAAAATAACCCACATCAGCCTAGAGTCAGGCAACCTTCACCCCCTGCTTCCCCTCCCCGCGTGCCTACCTAAATCTTCATTCATTGCCTGAGCAGTTTGTCCCTGTAACTTTGCCCATACTCAGGACACTCTCAGCAAAAATTTTTTTAATCCAAATTCCATGTCCTACGAAACGAATAAGTCCTACAGGACGAACCCAATTTCCAAGTCCTATGGAACGAATCCAATTTCCATGCCCTATGAGACAGAATTTCCAAGTCCTATGAGATGAATCCCATTTCCAAGTAATGTGAGACAAATCCAATTTCCACATCCTACGAGACGGAATTTCCAAGTCCTACTGGACGAATCCAATTTCCAAGTCCTAAGAGACGAAATGCAAATTCCACGTCCTGTCCTCCGTGACGTCCCCAAACACATCCTCCGTGGCGTCCTCAAATTCCACGTCCTCTGTGAGTCCTCAAATTCCTTGTCCTCTGTGAAGTCCTCAAACATGTCCTCCGTGACGTCCACAAATTCCACGTCCTCCGTGACGTCCACAAATTCCACATCCTCCGTGATGTCCACAAGTTTCATGTCCTCCATGACATCCACAAATTCCACATACTCCGTGATGTCCTCAAACACGTCCTCCATGGCATCCTTAAATTCCACGTCCTCCATGATGTCCACAA
>JANJGK010009813.1:0-5000 GCA_039081455.1 Macrobrachium rosenbergii
AGATAATAAGACAAGATCAGGGGTGTCTTAAGTACTCAATTGTTCAGACTGAACAAAAATTGGTGATGTGTCTGAATAAGACAAACTTCAGTGTGTCTGGAAAGAATGTTAAAATTTAATATGTCTGAATAAGAAAAATGTCAGAGTGTCTGAAACACTCAATTGTTCAGAATAAATGAAAATTAGTATGTCTGGAATAACACAAACTTCGGGGTGTTTGGAAAGACTTTTAAAATTTAATATGTCTGAATAAGACAAATTTCAGGGGTGTCTGAAAAGACTGTTGCAATTCCAATATGTATGAATAAGACAAGTTTCAGGGTGTCTAAAACACTCAATGATTCAGAATATACGAAAATTGGTATTTCTGAATAAGACAAACTTCAGGTGTGTCGTGAAAGACTTAAAATTTAATGTCTGAATAAGACAAATTTCAGGGTGTCTAACAAACTCAATGGTTCAGAATGTACGGAAAATTAGTATGCCTGAATAAGATAAAATTCAGGTGTCTGAAAAGACTGTTAAAATGTAATATGTCTAAATAAGACAAGTTTCAGGGTGTCTGAAACAATCAATTGTTCAGAATGAACGAAAATTTAGTATGTCTGAATAAGACAAAATTCAGGTTGTGTGAAAAGACTGTTAAAATTTAATATGTCTGAATAAGACAAATTTCAGGGTGTCAGAAAAAATGTGAGGGTGTCTGAGACACTCAGTGGTACAAAATGAACGAAAATTAGTATGTCTGAATAAGTAAAACTTCAGGGTATCTAAAAAGACTGTTAAAAATTAGTATGTCTGAATAGGACAAACTTCAGGGTGTCGTGATGACTTAAAATTTAATGTCTGAATAAGACAAATTTCAGGGTGTCTAACAAACTCAATGGTTCAGAATGTACGAAAATTAGTATGCCTGAATAAGACAAAATTCATGGTGTCTGAAAAGACTGTTTAAAATGTAATATGTCTGAATAAGACAAGTTTCAGGGGTGTCTGAAACAATCAGTTGTTCAGAATGAACGAAAATTTTGTATGTCTGAATAAGACAAAATTCAGGGTGTCTGAAAAGACTGTTAAAATTTAATATGTCTGAATAAGACAAATTCCATGGTGTCTGAAACACTCAATTGTTCAGAATGAACAAACATTAGTATGTCTGAATAAGAGAAAAACTTCAGGGTGTCTGAAAAGACTGTTACAATTAATATGTCTGAATAAGACAAATTTCAGGGTGTATGAAACAATCAATTGTTCAGAATGAACAAAACTTAGTATGTCTGGATAAGACTGTTAAAATTTAATTATGTCTTAACAAGACAAATTTCAGGGTGTCTGAAACACTCAATTATTCAGAATGAACAAACATTAGTATGTCTGAATAAGACAAAATTTCAGGGTGTCTGAAAAGACTGTTAAAATTTAATATGTCTGAATAAGGCAATTTTCAGGGTTGTCTGAAATATTCAATGGTTCAGACTGAACAAAAATTTGATATTTCTGAATAAGACAAACTTCACTGTGTCTGGAAATCTGTTAAAATTTAATATGTCCTGAATAAGAAAAATGTCAGGATGTCTGGGACACTCAATGGTACAAAATGAACGAAAATTAGTATGTCTGAATAAGTCAAACTTCAGGGTATCTAAAAAGACTGTTCAAATTTATGTCTGAATAGGGAAATTTCAGGGTGTCTGAAACACTCAGTTGCTCAGAATGAACGAAAATTTAGTATTCTGAATTTAGTATGTCTGAATGAAAGACAAAATTCAGGGTGTCTGAAAAGACTGTTACAGTTTAATATGTCTGAATAAGACAATTTTCAGGGTGTCTGAAATATTCAATGGTTCAGACTGAACAAAAATTGATATTTCTGTGATAAGACAAACTTCACTGTGTCTGGAAATCTGTTTAAAATTTAATATGTCTGAATAAGAAAAATGTCAGGATGTCTGGGACACTCAATGGTACAAAATGAACGAAAATTAGTATGTCTGAATAAGTCAAACTTCAGCGGTATCTAAAAAAGACTGTTCAAATTTAATGTCTGAATAAGGGAAATTTCAGGGGTGTCTGAAACACTCAGTTGCTCAGAAATGAACGAAAATTTAGTATTCTGAATTTAGTATGTCTGAATAAGACAAAATTCAGGGTGTCTGAAAAGACTGTTACAGTTTAATATGTCTGAATAAGACAATTTTCAGGGTGTCTGAAATATTCAATGGTTCAGACTGAACAAAAATTGATATTTCTGAATAAGACAAACTTCACTGTGTCTGGAAATCTGTCAAAATTTAATATGTCTGAATAAGAAAAATGTCAGGATGTCTGGGACACTCAATGGTAATAAAATGAACGAAAATTAGTATGTCTGAATAAGTCAAACTGCAGGGTATCTAAAAAGACTGTTAAAATTTTAATGTCTGAATAAGGGAAATTTCAGGGGTGTTTGAAACACTCAGTTGCTCAGAATGAACGAAAAATTTAATATTCTGAATTTAGTATGTCTGAATAAGACAAAATTCAGGGTGTCTGAAAAGACTGTTTAAAATTTAATATGTCTGAATAAGAAAAATTTCAGGGTGTCTGAATTGCTCAATTGTTCAGAATGAACGAACATTAGTCTGTCTGAATAAGATAAACTTCTGGGTGTCTGAAAATTCTGTTAAAATTTAATGTCTGAATAAAACAAATTTCAGGGTGTCTGAAACACTCAATTGTTCGGAATTAACGAAAATTAGTATGTCTGAATAAGACAAAATTCAGGGTGTCTGAAAAGACTGTTAAAATTTAATATGTCTGAATAAGAAAAATTTCAGGGTGTCTGAAACACTCAATTGTTCAGAATGAACGAACATTACTATGTCTGAATAAGACAAACTTCAGGGTGTCTGAAAACACTGTTACAATTTAATATGTATGAATAAGACAAGTTTCAGGGTGTCTAAAAACACTCAATTGGTTCAGAATGTACGAAAATTAGTATATCTGAATAAAAAAAACTTCAGGGTGTCGGGAAAGATTGTTAAAATTTAATATCTGAATAAGACAATATTTCAGGGTGTCTGAAACACTCAGTGGTTCAGAATATACGAAAATTAGTATGTCTGAATAAGGCAAAATTCAGGGTGTCAGAAAAGACTGTTAAAATGTAATATGTCTTAATAAGACAAATTTCAGGGTGTCTGAAACTCTCAATTGTTCAGAATGAACGAAAATTTAGTATGTCTGAATAAGACAAAATTCAGGGTGCCTGAAAAGACTTAAAATTTAATATGTCTGAATAAGAAAAGTTTCTAGGTGTCTGAAACACTCAGTTGTTCAGAATGAACTAAAATTAGTATGTCTGAATAAGTCAATTGCATGGTGTCTGAAAGGACTGTTAAAATTTAATATGCCTGAATAAGACAAATTTCAGTGTGTCTGAAACTCAATCGTTCAGAATGAATGTGAATTAGTACGTCTAAATAAGACTAGTCTTAGGGTGTCTGAAAAGACTATTAATAATTAATCTGTCTGAATGGACTAAGTGGTTCTTAATGAACGAAATTTTAGCCCAAGCTAACGTAAGTCTTTATGTATATTTTATGTTGCAGAGAGACGCTGCAGAACTAAAAGAAAAAAAAAGGGGGGGGGGGCGCCGCTTATGGGGTTATACACTTATGGTGTAAAGAAATTTTTCTTCGCGTTGCTAAATAATGTAACTGTGGTGTAATGAAAGCAGTACATCGATCCTATTGAATATTAAAATTTCCAACGCACAAAGGTAAAACAAAAATGCTTAATCTTATAATGTGTTGGGAGGGAAAACAATTGTTTTCTCCGTTATCAAAAACAAACCTTAGGTCGCACATGACTAACAATTGTACTCAAGTGATTACATCTGGGTCTCGTGACATATGCCGACAAATGAATGAGTCATGCGTGGGGGGGGGCGGGGGGGCGGGGGGGCGGTGGTTCGTCTTGACTGCGTGTCTGGCCTTTTACCTGCCTACCCTTTTTCCCACGCTCGGGCCTCACGCATAATGAATGAACGAGGAAATACTTGCCGATATATTTGTCGATAAACAAATTTCCAGGAATACTACTGGCTAGCCGAAGGATATCCTACTCAGTTAGAGAATAAAAGGTTTATTACTTTAAACAATGCGGCGAGGTGCATGGACGTATGGATAAAAATTAGCGAGCAAAAGAAAGGTTATATATGAGCGCTATGTGTGCGGTTTTTATAATAACGGAATTTCTAATGGAACTCACAAATCAGAGTTGGCTGACGGCCAGGTATGGGCCCACGTGGCCTGGAATTGAAGATTCCGTGTCGAAATTTAATATTCTCTCATCTTGAGAGCGAAAATTTAGATCCCTAAATACTTCTCAGCTTTTCCAATCGATTAAGCGAGAGAGAGAGAGAGAGAGAGAGAGAGAGAGAGAGAGAGAGAGAGAGTGAGAGAGAGAGAGAGAGAGAGTGAGAGAGAGAGGAAGAGAGAGAGAGAGAGAGAGAGAGAGAGAGAGAGAGAGAGAGAGAGAGAGAGAGAGAAATCCAGCGATGCAAAAATAGCTGGAGTCAAAGCCTTAGTGGTCGCCTACAGTGTGCCTATCTGGAATAGGGGCTCTATTCCTTTTATTTAACTCTTCGACTGAGTTACTCCCTAGCTTCCTATTCGTAAAAACATGCAGCTAGCATGCGATAGCACAAAAATCTTGTGGAATTGTTAATACGCTCTCTCTTCTCATGAACTAATTTGGCATGCACGTGGTCTATCAATTACCTAACGCTGATTGCAGTCACTTTTCGCACTTAGCATAAACCTAAACTAAATATTTTGACACGTACTTTATGCTGTGGAACTGGCTCTTCTCATGTGCTTAAAATAGGAGGGGGGTATGATATCAGGGTCGTCTCTAATTATTGCAGACCAGCTAGCAGATGCTATTTTGCTGATAATTGCAAAGCAATTGCATACTGGGCAAGGTACGTCAGTTGCTATGAATGTCTGAGGGGA
>JANJGK010009813.1:10000-18632 GCA_039081455.1 Macrobrachium rosenbergii
AATAAGAAACTATCAGACTCCCCTTCCATAAGCACTGTTCCACGAAAGAAACTGTATGCCAGTATTCCATACATCCAAGATGACAAATTTAGAAGGAATCTCAAGTCTGCAATTGAAAAACACTTTAATATGTTGCAAGTTATTTTAATTCCAAAAAATCCCCTTACAATAGGATCACTTTTTAAATTTAAAGACAAAATCTGCCCATTGTTGCAATCCTCAGTCGTATATAAATATACTTGCCCCAGATGTAATTTGGGGACTTACGTAGGTTCGACTAAGCGATTGCTCAAGGTCAGAGCTGATTCACATAATGGTGTCAGCCATCGTACTGGCTGCAGATTGTCCAATCCCGAATTTTCTAATATCAGAAATCACACAAAAATTTGTAACACCAGCATTAACTATTCTGACTTCTCTGTCTTGGGCCAAACAAGCCGTTTACACGAACTGCTTATCTTAGAGTCATTATTTATCAAGCAGTTAGTGCCCAAGTTGAACAATCACACCACCTCTATACAGCTGTTTCTGGCTTGAGCCGTATTTCTTCGCTGCCTCTCCCTCCTTTCCGAATCATTCAGCCTTCAGCCTTTAGTCTAGCAGGTGCTTTTTAAATCTTGTTTTGTTTTAATGTAAGTTTCGTATAATATGTTGAGACTCTTAAAGTCAAAGTTATATTCCATGTGTTTTTAATTTGTGTTGTTTTCTCTTTTAGCCTTGATGATGTAACTATGTTGTTACGAAACGCGTCGGCAATAAATGTATCACCTTTTGATGACCGGCTATCTCCTTGTCACCCTGTCCTTGTATGTGCTGTGGCCCGCTTGTGCCAACGTATTCTGTCTTATATATATATATATATATATATATATATATATATATATATATATATATATATATATATATATATATATATATATATATATATATATATATATATATATATATATATATATATATATAAGTGTGTGCATGTGTGTGTATATATATGTATATATATATATATATATATATATATATATATATATATATATATATATATATAAATCATCAACACACAATCACGTGTGGAACAGAAATAAATTTCTGACTCACGTCGGGATCGAACCCAGGTCTCTCAGGTGGAAAGCAAGGGCGTTATCCACTGTGCCACACAAGTCTACAAGAAGTTGGAACCTGAGAGCAACTGCACCCAAGGAATTACCTGGGCAAGCTAACTGCTTGCATACCAGCGAGTTTTCCCCAACTTCCCGACTCAGCAATGACCCAATAGACAACATTTCATTCGAATTATCCCTTCTGAGTGAATAAGATAGAAATCATCAACACACAATCACGTGTGGAACAGAAATAAATTTCTGACTCACGTCGGGATCGAACCCAGGTCTCTCAGGTGGAAAGCAAGGGCGTTATCCACTGGGCCACACAAGTCTACAAGAAGTTGGAACCTGAGAGCAACTGCACCCAAGGAATTACCTGGGCAAGCTAACTGCTTGCATACCAGCGAGTTTTCCCCAACTTCCCGACTCAGCAATGACCCAATAGACAACATTTCATTCGAATTATCCCTTCTGAGTGAATAAGATAGAAATCATCAACACACAATCACGTGTGGAACAGAAATAAATAAATAAATCTATATATATATATATATATATATATATATATATATATATATATATATATATATATATATATATATATATATATATATATATATATATATATATATATATATATATATATATATATATATATATATATGTAAAGGCCGGTTCTGAAGCCTTTACTTTATTTAAGTCTCTGTTTTATGAACAGAGGTTTGAATCTCGCTTATCCCGAGATATTAAGTGATAGCGTGTAGCGTGAGCCAACATCATTAGTTATACCTTTCCCTAACTAAAATCTAAGGACTACAGGAATGAGATGCTAAGTACAAAACTAAACCTTTATTGACAAAAAAAAACAACGAAAATAACTTCTTAAAAATTATGAAGAATGAAAACGAATGATTCATCAAAGTATCAAAAATTCTTCTAAGGAAATAAGGTTCAAAATCGTAAACACCCAATTACTTAAGGGAATACAGAAAATAACTCATCTGTCTAAACATAAACAGGTCAATTAATAAAGTCAGGTCATCTCAAAAATGTCATACCACTCCCTCCCTTGTAGGAGGGAGAGAGGAAAAAAGAATACCTGTGAAAGAACATACGTCACATTAAAAATCAGAAAATGTAGAAATTGCAGAAACATAAATTTTCACTGCCACAGGGGTAACGTTTGTGTTCATCGTTCTGAAAATAAAGTCTAAAATTTTTTATGAATTCTACTCACTCCACAAAGTCCTCTGGGACAGTCTCCATGTGAAAATACACCTCACATTCTTAGTTTACACAGATATCGGATCGCAATGCCCGATCAATCAACGGTCCCTCCCATTATATGCATTATGCAATGTACGAACAAACGTACTTTTCCGTGACATCATTCGAGGTAGAAGTTCGGCAAGACACGCCTCTGTACTTCAAGGCGTCACGAAGTACACGTACACACATGTACATTATCGAATTGCTTTCTTCAAAACCGGATTTTGTAACTGGTTCAGCTTCTAGAACATTCTGATCTGACACTGCATTTTTTTGTGCCGGTGTCCTATCACTTAGGAGGTTTTTGCGACTTCCTGTGGTATGCGAATGGTTCAGCATTTTCCTATTTGCTGTGTATAGTCAAAATGGACCCTGCGAACAGCTGACCCAACTTTTCAAAGGTCATCTTCGCGAGCAATTACAGTAGCTCGGTCCACGCACCTGAGGTGGACCCCACCTCAAAAAATCTAGGTGTAAAACTTATATATATCTTAACACACCGATATTATAGCACAATCAGTTCATTAAAGAAATGCATTACTCTAGACGATTTCACTCCTGGTACTGCCTCACGCTGAAGGCCTGCGACTACGCACGCCAACGGTGATCTGACCAAGATGAAAGGCTCGCGACTGCACCAGTCCAAGCTGAATGTATTCTTGCGTCTCCCAGTGATCCGACGAAGATAAATGGCTCGCAACTGCACAAGCCCAGGTTGAATGTGGCGCTTGCGAATCCTGTAGCGCCAACCCAACGTCTCCTCGAAACTACGGCAACCTGAAGACATCCTGCCCGACATCTCTCCAAAGCCCTGGATCGTCTCACCAAAGTGCAGAAGTAACGTTGACAGCTTTCTCATATGTTGAGGATGGTGAAGCTATTCCAACATCTCCATTGCGAGTGAGTGGTATTTTCTGTGAGTCGGTCATATCGACAGTCATTTCAAAAAGTAACTCGTCTATTCCCTAAGCCATATTATTACTGAACTACTATTGCAAAGGTCATATGTTCTCAATGTGAAACAATTCCAAGTTGCTACCCGGAATTTCCACAGTCAACTCACTATCAGGTACAGTAATTCTAAGGAACTATTCATAAAAATTCTACCTAATAAAAAAAATTACCCAAGAAATTTTAAAAGAGAACTGAAAAATCCAAAATACTCGAATTCGATATCCCTATCAAAAATCTTCCTAAACCTCTCCTAAATCCTAACTGACATATCCCAACCCGTAAAATATCAGACCCGTTCGGTCCGATATACTAAATACCTCCCCAAAACAAAATCCTAAACAACAAACCCTTATTCTGTAACTCTATATTCAAAGATATTGCGTCAGACGACAAAACACATCATGACATAATAACATAATAACATACGGGTCAAATCTCGTATGAAATTATCCCATGTCACAATTCCCAAAGTCATATTAAAACAAACCATTAACTCAAAGTAACCCATTACTATCGCTAAGTGAGAATGATGAAATCCCTAAACGCAGATGCGATCCATAAAAACAAAAACTCAAATTCATATATCTACAAACTCTACGGCATTCTGCACACAATTTACACTAAGTACTGCAGCTTACATCAGAAATCACAAAGAACCTGAACTATTAAAGATTCGTAAAACTCTACGGAGTAACGTCCTCCTGAATTACAAAAAACTATAAGTCATGCCCATTTACAACCCATTAAAACCCGAAAGAAAAAAAAAAGGACCCGTAACTACCCATTATCATAACAACAATACAACCGAGGAATGCATCCATGCTACTATCCATTAACCCGTCTTTTTAATCTTAGAAATATGTGTCAAACGAGACACACCTGTGTTTTCATCCAGAACAACGAATCTATTTCCCTTCTTTGCTTCAACAAACCAGAACGGACCTTCAAACTTAGGACCCAGCTTATAGTTCAGCTGATTCCTGACATTTATCTTCAAATAAACCCTATCTCCAGCAGTCAATTTGACTCTATGTGGCTTTGCATTACTCTTATCTACCATGTCTCGCGTTTTCATCTCAAGATTCTTAGCAAGGTGCGCATATCTCTCTTTTGCAGTTGAAATCAGCGATTTTACAACCTCATCACCTGTCAGAATGGGCAATTGATCAAACGCGCCTCGCGCTGGGTATCCAAACAGCGCTTCATTGGGAGACATTCCAATGGTATCGCTAAACATCGCATTTATACTATGCTGGACCTGTGGAAGATAGCGGTCCCAATTGGGGTCATTACCTCCCACGGTCATTCTAAGAGCTTCAATAACCTTTCTATTTGCTCGGATCGCACAAGCCATTCGCTATTGGTCTATATGGAATAATATTGACTTTTTTAATTTCCATTACGTTCGCAAGACATTTCATCGTGTTATTCATAAATTCACGACCGTTATACGTGATTAGGACATTAGGCGTCCCATATCTACAAATTACCCATTAAAGAACGCGATCGCTACTTCCTCCGCTGTTTTATGCTTCAACGGGAAAATTTCTACGAACCTAGTTAACTCGTCAACGACTACCAAAAGGTGTCTATGGCCATAATTAGATTCACAGAAATTACTCAAGATGTCCATGTGGACTCTTTCTGCGGGTCTGGTAGGAATCGGGAATGAACCCAGTTTACATGAAACGACCCTAGATGGCTTACATGCGTTACAAACTGAACAACTTCTAACAAAGTCTTCTATATCTCTTGACATATTCTTCCAAAAGAACTGTCCTCGTGCATTCTGATACGTCTTCTCAATCCCTAAATGAGGAGTGATAGACCTACTGTGAACAATATCTAACACCGTATAGGTACCAGGCTCGTGGGAACAACTATTTGCGTCGTATCGCCCTTATCTTCGCTATTTCTCAGTCTGTATCTAATCTTCCTAACTAATAAATTACCCTCTAATTCAAGCCCCGCAAAAGGCAGCTTATATCCCTTCCTAACAAATTCTCCTCTAGGAAATGCTTTTGCATCTCTCAAGGTCTCATCTTCATCCTGTTTGTTTTCTACAAGACTAATATCCCAGTCAATGCTATCTCCCGATACATAACATACCTTGCTCATCAGAAAAACTTCTACTAAGGGCGTCTGCTACAGCATTCTGTCTACCTGCTATATACTTTATTTTAACATCAAAATCCCTGATTGTTAGATACCATCGAGCTCTTGTGGGTGAAAGATCTGGTTTACTAAAAAGAACCACCAATGGCTTGTGATCAGTCAAAACCTCTACCTGGGTACCTAATATTAGGACTTTAAAGTGTATGAGGGCCAATACCACGGCAAACGCCTCCTTATCGACCCCCGACATCAGGTGCTCATTGCTACCCCGCGTCTTAAACTTCCTACTGTAAAAAGCAATCGGGTGGAGTTTTCCATCGAATTTCTGCATAAGGCTTGCACCTACCCCGACGCTGCTAGCGTCCGTTAGTTAGTTATAAATGATTTGTTTAACCAGACCTCTGAACTCTTTTAGGGTTCTTCTCGGGCTGGGAAAAGAATGGGGGAAAGAGTACATAAAAAAAATAAGTAGTTAACTAAAGCGTCCGTAACTAAGGTGAATGGACGTTCTAAATCTGGGAACTTCAACACTGGGGGATTTGTTAAAACATCCTTAATGGTTTGAAATGCTACTTGCTGACGCTCTCCCCAAACAAACTGCACATCATCCCTTAGAACATCTGTCAAAGGAGATGCTATAACAGAGAGAAACCCTTTACGAATCTACGGAAAAATCCCGCCATGCCTAAAAATGACCGAACTTGCTTCTTAGTCTTGGTTGTAGCAAACTCTACAATTGCCTTAATCTTTTCATCATTTACTCTGACACCCTCTTTAGAAATGACATGTCCTAAATATACTATCTGCGTCTTGAGAAAATTACTCTTAGCTAACTTTATCTTCAAACCAGTTAACCTAAGTATTTTAAAAACTTCCCTAAGAACTTCTAAATGCTCTTCTATTGAATCAGTGGCAACTAATATATCATCCATGTAGATATGGACTTTCTTCCCTAACATGCCATGCAAAACCGTATTCATCAATCTAGTAAAAGTCATCGGACTACCTGTCAAACCGAAAGGCATACGAGTGAATTCGTAATGCCCCTTCGGCAAAGAGAAGGCCGTGTACTTTCGACTCTCCTCACGTAACTTGAAGGTATCCCTGCATTAAATCAATTGAAGAATAAATTCTACTTCCTCCAATTTCTAAGAACAAATCTGGCAAACACACCACAGGGTAGCGATCAGGAATGGTTTTCTCATTTAATTTCCTAAAGTCTACACAAACTCTGACTGAGCCATCTTTCTTGGGGACTGCAAGCAATGGAAAATTAAAGGGAGATGAACTAGGCCTAACCTTCCCACCTATTTACTTCTTGTTCTACCTGTTCCCTAATCTTAAAAGGAATCCTATATGAAGGAACAAAAATATGCTTAGTCTTGTCCTCCAACTGAATCTTGTGTTCTAACACATTCGTTACTCCTAACTTGTCCCCTTTAAGTGCGACTATGTCCGCAAACTCGGCTAAAACATCTTCTACACCCTCAGCATATTCCTTGTAATCCGTATTCGATAAGTGGCCTCTAAACACTTGCCTTCTAGCTTGTAAATCTGCTTCTGAGAAAGAACAAAAATCCCCAACAATGTTAACGGAATTATCTTCATCGACCCATTCAACGAAGTCGATTGCATAAGTACCCTTTTGATAATTCCGAACTGTATCGTTACAATTTAGCAACTCCACCCAAGTTACCCCTGAACTCGTTACGACATTTACCGAACTCGTACACAAAATTCCTTTCAACTTCTCGCTACCCTCATTTACGCACATCTGTCTGGACCTTTTCACACCTTTCACTCGCACTTTCACCATCGCAACCATACCCGGACCAAGCACCACATCATCAGCCAAAACTCCCTTATAGCACCTCTCGTCCCCCGACACATGTTCATCATTCAACCCCCGACCCTCATGTACTCGCGAGACATTCTCACTCACTACACTCATGTCTGCCCCCTCATACGGTACAAACACACCAGGCACCCCCGCAGTTATACCAGAAACTCCTGTATGAACCGATATCTTTCGTCTCCGACATGATGGATGGCCCAACAACAATGCATTTCCCAAAGCACATCCCCTTATAACCAGAAAAGGTTCCATCAAAGATCTACACCCAGTGGACAAATCTATGTCCAAACAACCCAAAATTCTTATTTTATTTGCCTGAACGTCGCATACAGCTTCCTGCGCAGGTCTCAAAGATTGATCGGGAAACATTGATATGAACAATTCTTCATTCATCAGGTTAATTGAGGCACCTGTATCAAGAAAACCCTTACATTTATTCCCTGTACAGACCCAATTACAACAGGCTTCAACCCTGCGGGTTCTCCTAAAAGTCCAATATCCCAGTTTTCCTGTTCAAATGACTGGTCTTTCGACAATGTCTGCCGATTACCAGATCCGCTTGAGCAATTCGCGTGAGGTACTTCCTTATCTGGGCTACCAAAACTCTGGAATGCGGGTCTGTTATACTGTCTCCAAGACGGGCAAGACCGCCAAGGATGATCGTTACTATTACAACTACTACAATACCTAAAACGGCAAAATCCCTTGATGTGACCCTGCAAATTACAGTTAAAGCAACGACCCCGTGAGATCCTAGAACTCAAGCCATCCATCAGTCTTGGGCTATTATGACTTGCGAACAAATTCCTTGGACCGCGGACTGGATTTCCGCATCCTACACAACCATAGGCTGCTCTAAGGAGTCTCTGATCACTACCACCTCTCCTCATATTTGTACTTAAATTCACAAACTTACTCTTGGCTAATCACAAATGTCAAAATTCCCAAGGTCCCGTGAAAGTATACCCTTTAACGAAACAAAACAAAAGCAAAACAATTTCCCTTAACAGAAATTCCCCTTGCAACACAAAAAATTACAATGTTGAATCCCTTTTACTTTACAATTAATCCCCCAAACTCGAAAGAAAGGTACTCAACCCGGAGTCATCATTAAATACGAGTACCAACTATAATCAAATTCAAAGTTCCCGAAATGAACAAAACCAAAAGTTACAAAACCCACCATAAAACACAAAAGTCAATTACTTAAACCCTTAATTAAATTCGAAATTACGTAAATGCAAAACTAAATTTATTATTAAGTAACCCTTAAATAAATTCCCAATGAATTAAACCCATCATCAAACTACATTCCAAAGATTAAATTCACAAATAGCAA
>JANJGK010009814.1:7500-18620 GCA_039081455.1 Macrobrachium rosenbergii
GGACAGCAAGACTAAGCATAGGAAAGGGAAATGCAGTTATAATCAATATGAGACTCTCTCTGGGACATAAATGCCGTGTTGTGCATTTAGCATCAGTTTACTAAGTTATTATCAGACATAATAGTTTAAAAAAGGTCTAATTAATCTTATATATATATATATATATATATATATATATATATATATATATATATATATATATATATATATATACCTCTAACTTCCGGAGCAACAGCTCGAAGAACAATCCAAGGCGGTTCAGGGAAAGGCACTGTCCTTATGCATTTTATTAAAATGTGCCGACGTTTCACAACTCCTCATAGTTGCATTTTCCAGGCTGCAAACAGCGAACATGGCAATCAGTAAATTAAAATTAAAATCACAAGTCAGAATTACAATTACAATAAAACGTTCACAATAAAATGACTAAAACCTATCCTAGAAGAACAAGTAAAAGGCTGTAACACCGTCATGGTGTTCATGGAAGACATGGCAGACATGGCAGACTTGTTCTTCTAGGATAGGGTTTAGTCATTTTATTGTGAACGTTTTATTGTAATTGTAATTCTGACTTGTGATTTTAATTTTAATTTACTGATTGCCATGTTCGCTGTTTGCAGCCTGGAAAATGCAACTATGAGGAGTTGTGAAACGTCGGCATATTTGAATAAAATGCATAAGGACAGTGCCTTTCCCTGAACCGCCTTGGATTATATATATATATATATATATATATATATATATATATATATATATATATACACAATCTTTACTGCGTCAAATCCAACAATAATTTTTTAATCAATGATCTTGATATTATAACCTTGACTGTGCCTAATCCGAAATTAACTTGTCAATGATATTTCGCGTTATTTTCTCTAAGCATACCATTACATCACCAATTATTTCAGACCGATTAACCTGAGTATTGCAAAACAGGCTCTCTCTCTCTCTCTCTCTCTCTCTCTCTCTCTCTCTCTCTCTCTCTCTCTCTCTCTCTCTCAAACACACACACACACACACACACTCACACACGTAGTTATCAAGCCTGAAATTACTTCACGTGAACAGGCATACCAAATTTTGCAAAGCATAGCATTACATAATCGCCACTTAACTCAGATTAACATGGGTATTGTAAAAGTCTCTCTCTCTCTCTCTCTCTCTCTCTCTCTCAAACACACACACACACACACACACACACTCACACACGTAGTTATCAAGCTTGAAATTATTTCATGAGGACCGGCCTACCAAATTTTGCAGAAACATGGCCTTACATAATCACCACTTATCTCAGATTAACATGAGTATTGTAAAACTCTCTCTCTCTCTCTCTCTCTCTCTCTCTCTCTCTCTCTCTCTCTCACACACTAAAAAAAGCCACAGTAGGGGACTTCGTACGCCACGCCGTTTCCGAGAAATCTCTTACCGGCGATGCTTAGATAAGGCGATAAGTAAAACTACCTTCTTGCAGATAACAGGAGCGAGGAATGCAACAGTCATATCCGCTCTTTCTAAAGGGTGCTGGGAAACGGTTAAGAAGAGACAGAGAGAGAGAGAAAGATAAGGAGTCTGGACGTGTTCGGTACGGATTGCCTTGCGTTTGGTACGAGTGTTGTACGTCACGTCCAGTCACCTTATTTAATTCAGGGTTTATATATATGTGTGTATATATATATATATATATATATATATATATATATATATATATATATATATATATATATATATATATATATATATATATATATATATATATATATATATATATATATATATATATATATATATATATATATATATATATATATATATATATATATATATGTATATATATATGCAGTATATATATATATATATTTATATATATATATATATATATATATATATATATATATATATATATATATGTATATATATATATATATATATATATATATATATATATATATATATATATATATATATGCAAATAGATATATATATGTATAACTGAATCACGAAAATATGGGCCGTGATGAATATATAGATAGAGAAACAATGGAGTGCTGCAAGGCCTTTCGACTTATGGTCCTTTCCTTAGGACTAGGAGTCGAAAGGCCTCGCAGCACTCGATTGTTTCTCTTTCTTTCGTGGACTTTGTCTTCATATATATATCATTTAAGTAACTATAACATTCCCTGAGTAACATTCCCCTCACTGCTTTTGCCACAACGTTCCTTAAGTACCATTCCACTCACCACTGTCCTTTTCTAAGCAACCAACTGGTTCTTAGCCACGTAAAATAAGTCTAATCCTTCGGGCCAGCCCTAGGAGAGCTGTTAATCAGCTCAGTGGTCTGGTAAAACTAAGGTACACTTCTTAAACTATCCTTTTCCCAATTTCAGGGGTATGACGGAGGACCAAAAGCGACCCTTCATCGAACGAGCGGATCACCTTCGGCGGAAACACAAGCAGGAATACCCCGATTACAAGTACCAGCCGAGACGGAGGAAGGAGAATGTCAAGACAGTGTCCAAATGTCCTCAGGGAAATCCCGTCACTATGCAAGATCTTTCAGGCAACCACCACTTCGTGAGGTTAGTGGGCCTATCACTGTCTCATTTCCTCCAGCTGATAAGTATTTATTTGTTTCCTAGCACAGCATCTGTGCTTAAAGCCGCTTACTATAAATGGACTTTGATTCTTTATTTTGATCCAGTATGATAAGGTCAGAGAAGTATACTGCCCTGAAATGGAAAACTGCAGTGTCAGCAAAATTTTCGAAGTTGAGATATGCCACCCATTGGGCTCGTGAGACACTAATACACAAGTTACTGCAGTTTCTGAATGATTCTCAGATGCTTTATTTAGGGGGTCCCATTTGCAGCATCTGCAAAATCAGTAGTAAGGCAAGGAGAAACTGCAGTATCTACCATCTTTCTCAGTTTTGTATTTTTGCAGATACTGCAGTCTTCCATTTTAGGTCAGTATAATGTTGATACATCTCCAGCCTCAGTAATTATCTGCACTCATTTCTCTTCACAGCAGTGTCAAAGGTGGAAACCTTGGTCTGAGTCTGCAACCGCTGTCCCCTCCAAACTCACCTTCCAGCCAGGGCGTCGTCAAGGGCCACACAGATGCCCACCTAGGGGACCCAGCCGTTTTTGTACCTGACTGTCTCACGGACACCTTCGAAAACATAGATCGCGCAGAAATGAACAAATACTTGATGCCTGACCAGGGCTCAGGACCTCAGTACGCAACTTCCGCTCCCCATGGCCCTCCCGCAGGTCTCCAGCCCATGACGACCATGTCTGCCATGTCTTCCATGAACACCATGACGGTGCCGAGCAGCAGTAACAGTTGCAGCGGTTCCTTGCCCTCAGGAGCTTCCTCCTCACTCTCAACTCTTCCTTCTTTGGGTTCAAGACTGTTGCCTCCTGCACCCACTGTCTACGGGGGATCGAGCTCTCCATACTACACAGGGGGCGCTTCACCACAGCCTGGCGGCCACGGGTCTCCCGACCTCATCGTTGGGGAGATTGGCGCGAACTCAGCCGGAGGGGTGTCGCCCGGAGGCTCTCCTGGGTCTCCTGTGGGAGATTACGTGGAGCTGCAACCACCCCGAGTGCCGAAAGAAGAGCCCCTACCCCCCCTCACTGCTCCAAAGCCTGCCAACGTGAACCCCTTCCTACACCAAAACCTCTGCTACTCAACCCAGCCACACCCAACCTTCCAGTACTCTTACCCTTACGCAACCATGTGGTACTGAGGAGCCCAGTTCTCTGTTGCTTTGAAAATGAGCGCTGTCCATTTGTCTGTTCACTGACTGTCTGTAAGACGAAGATTATCACAAAAGAAAAAGGAAGTTACATTTGACAGTAACGCGTGAAAGTAATCGTGGCTGGGTTATTTTCTGAGAAGCTGCCTCCTGTAGGCACCAATCCTTCGAGAGCCTCGAGCGAGGGGCTCCAAAATAATCTTCGCGAGTGTTAACTCCTGCTGCTTGCCAGTGCTGCGTTAGTCCTGTAAGGTGTTTACTCTAAACTTAGACATTAAGAGCAAAAAAATCTCTATCTCTCGCCTCCGTCAAGTGCCAAATAAGAAGTGTGTTTTTATAAGTGTGTTCCTTGTCAGCAGAAGTCCCTCCCCACCCCAAACTCCCCCGCTCCGGCGAGGAGACTCACAGTGCCTTGGCGCAAGGAACACGAGTGTTGTGCCGTTCTTCCTAAGTCAGTTTTCAATGTGCCATCATATCGTAGGTTAAGAATTAAAGTATCAAATATATAAATATATCATATCTGTTGCTGTAGCGTTAAGGTTCTTTCACAAAGTGAGAAAGGAAACGAATAGTCCTCAACTCTTTTCGGGACCAACAGTGTTGAGAAAGTACTGTACTCAGCGGATTACCAGTCAGTCCAAGTGTCGTTTGTCATCTGTTCGTGTTCTAGTGTTAATGGGACAGAAACTGCATTTCAGTATATTTGCAAAGACAAAAAATTAAAATTAAAATTAATGGGATAATTTGTAAGATAGTTCAGTAAGATTTTATGCAAACGCTAATACACATTCTATTTGGGGTTTAGCCTACGATAAACGTGTTTTTTGTGTGTGTGTTCATCATTCCAGCGCTTTCCAGAAACTACGCGTCGTCCAGACCACTTGGTTATTGTCAAGTACAAAAAAAAAAAAACAGATATTCCAGTGATTTTTTTACTCTACATATAGAGTGTAATATCTTTAAGGAATACTCGAAATTGCAGAACTCATACAGTTAGATGAGAATTATTTTCACATTTTTTTTTATTTTAAGATTTTTTTTTTCCGATGCAGTATTAAAATATTTTAATATATAATGATATAAAGGTAATAATTATCAACCGTCGGCGTATCTGACATCTTGCATGACTTAACATGAAAATGGATCTCATTAATATCCAGTTAAATAAACAAAGAAACAAAAACAAAAAACAAAAAAAAAAAAAGAAGATTCACCTAGATCTTACGATGGGCTTCTTGTTAGTAAGTATGTTGCCAGTTCCTACGCTACTTCGTTACTGAAGAACTGAGTTAATTCACTTTTTCTGTATATATTTTCTTATATATACGGTAGCTGTAATTTGCGTTCCTTCCTCGAGATTGTAATACACATCTCCTTCTCTTTCTGTTAATGTCATTGTTGTTCGACTGTATCTCGAAACGTTTCGAAATTGAATTCAAAATCTCGTGCGAGTTTCACGTTCTCTTCTAATTTGTAATAATTATAATAATTATCTTTTATTAATTATGTCCTTCTGTGGCAGCTAGTATCTTAAATGCTTTCTGTTTTGTTCCGGTTCGATTTCAAAACAGATTTGAGGCTTTCCAGTTAATTGGACATAAGGAGTCACTAAATTGATATAAAAAAGAAAAAAAAATACAGTTTATCTTCAGCTTTTTCTGTTTCAAGTTTTCAGCTGATTTGACGTTCCGGGTCGATTCATGAAATAAAAAGATGTTTTGGATTTTTCCTGGGTAGTGATCCATTTAATTGGACAAAAGAGTCTCTAAATTGATATAAAAAAAAACAGTTTATCTTCAGCTTTTTCTGTTTCAAGTTTTCAGCTGATCTGACGTTCCGGGTCGATTCATGAAATAAAAATTTTTTTTTTATTTTTCCTGGGTAGTGAACCCCAAGGGTTTTCGGGGGTCGTTATCTAGGACTCATATTTCTTGGGGGTCATTACCTTTATGATATTTACAGTCTTTTGTTTATGTTTTTACGGTCATCGCCAATTGGCTTGTACTAAACACGCCGCAAAGGCGGATACATACCGGATTAAAAAAAAAACAGCGGGCTAGTACTAAATACGCCGCAAAGGTGGATACATACCGGGTTAGAAAAAAAAATCCCAAACGGGCTTGTACTAAACACGCCGTAAAGGTGGATACATACCGGGTTAGGTTAAAACCCTTGGGGGTCACTATCTAGGAAAGATCCAAATTTTTTAATAGAAAATTTTTTTTAAGATTAATGCTGCGCTAGTGTACAAAATGTCATATACACACGAAGAGCACAAATGGAAAAAAAGTACAGTGTACAGTGGGTGTACAATGGATGCTAAGAAGTAATTATAAAACTGAAAATATATAATTTTTTACTCACTTAAAAACTTTAAAGATATTTCTGGGTTAGAAAAAAATATCCTCGCATACAGAATAAGATAATTTTTTTATTTTATTTTTTCTTTTAGCTTGAAATCGCCATGTCTAATCAACCAAATTATTTTAATTTCCAAATTGTGTTCACAATTGTTGCATGGTTCAATAAATTTTTTCAGTCATCAGTGCGCATGTGCGAGAATATTTGTTTAATAAAAAAAAACTTATGCTGGAAAAATATTGAATATACTTTATAAGTAGAAATACATTCGAGACGCTGTACTTGGGAGAATAATTATATTCTGCGTTCCTGCAGAACATTTTGTTTTTAATGCTGTACTTAATAAACAAAAGATTGGAATGCTTACAAGAATGTTTAATGAAAAAAAACATGTACTTATTAGTGAGTTATTATTTATGGAGTGAGTTTTTTTTAATAGTTATACTATTCTTATATTATTTCCGGAAGAGATGTGGCTTTATATATATACAGTCATCATGTACTTTCCACGATATGTAAATAAATAGATAATGTACGTTCTTATTTTTCATTTTATTTTGCGAACCTTCAGGTCGAGCGCGCCTAAGTTGCATGGAATTGCAATCAAAATATGTATAGTTTAATGTTGTATGTCAGTGATATGTGTGTATATATATATATATATATATATATATATATATATATATATATATATATATATATATATATATATATATACACTTAAAAAAAATAAATGAACTAGAAAAAACAAAAACTAAATTATATCTAATAAAATATCTAGAATGGAATGGAATGATATAAAATCTACTCCAAAGGACAAGTGCTGGGACCTAAGAGTCGGTATTTCAGCGCTGAAAGGGAAACTGAGAGTGAAAGGTTTGACAGGTGTAACGGGAGGAAAACCTCGCAGTCGCACTATGAAACAAATGTTAGGAGAGGGTTGAGGAAAGTAAGACGGAAGAAAGAGAATATGAACGGAGGTACAGTAAAAGGAATGAAAGTGGGTGCCGGTAGGGGCCTAAGGAAGGGACGCTGCAAAGAACCTTAAGTAATGCCAACAGTGCACCGCGGGAGGTGCACTGACGACACATCCCCCCTACGGGGTAATATTAAAAATGATACATGGAAAATGATATTTCTACATCTTGAAATTAGTCGTAAAACTTTGGCAAAGACAGATACATTTACCCAAGGCCAAGAGAAAGAGAAGGTCTGCTCACTTCGCCCCCCAAAATCCCCCACGTCGGCGGAGCTTTGTCTACCAGTTATTTTTGAAAAGAATTGTATTGTAAGCGGTGGGGATGTCGTACAATTGGAACTTCAGAAGTTCTTCAAGCGAAGATGCAATGCATTGCAACCCTAATACAGCTCTCCTGGTATTTTAATAATTTGCTTACATTATTATTCATTTCTTTTTTAATTTGCAAATTTATCTGTTTTTCTAATAGCTGATCGCCTCTTTCTCTATCAAACTTCATCTTCTTTGGAAGCTTGAATTTCAAGTCAGTGGCCCCTGTGGTGGGCTAGTTCCGTATAAATAGGGTTCTTCATCTTCTGATTGATAATAATAATGATGGCGTACCTATAAACAGTACTGAATACTCTTTAATATTTATGTGCCCATTTAAAAAAAAAAATTTAAATCACAAATCAAAAAGTGATTAACTATTCTGTCATATCTCCAACAAATAACCAGATTGTTGCTGAATATTCATTGATATTTATAGCTCCATTCCACAAAAAAAAAATAAAATAAAATCACAACTCAAAAAGCGATTAAATACTCTATCATATATCTCCTACGAATAGCTGAATATTCATTGATATTTATGGGTCCATCTCCAAAAAAATATTTAAATCACAACTCAAAAAGGGATTAAATACTCTATCATATATAATCTCCCACGACTACCCATCCTGACTCACATGGCTAATAAATCACAGACACCCAGCCCCCCCTCAAAAAAAAAAAGAATTAAAAAAAAGAGGAAATACAAAAACAGATCGCGGGCTGGTGAATTCCGAAGCAATCGGAGACGGCCGCAAAGTAAACACAGCTGGTGGCGACGCCTGGCGCCTGGCGAGTGAGTTAAGTGGATCTCTCTGAACTAACTAACTAACTGAATTATCCGATAAGTAACAGCCGCCATTACTACACCTGTTAATAAATATGCTGATTATATAACGCATTTGAGAGGGTTTCTATTAATATGAGCAGGGAATATAAAAGGCTTTGTTTAGTTATTTTTTTGGGGGGAGGGTCTCGTTGGGGGGGAGGGGCGGGTGGCTCGGGAGGGCCGTAAGGAAAAGTAAATGCAATGGATAAGGTAGAAAGCACTAAAGATGCTTGCGATGAGAGAGAGAGAGAGAGAGAGAGAGAGAGAGAGAGAGAGAGAGAGAGAGAGAGAGAAGGGTGGGTGTTGGGAAAGAGAGAGAAAGAGATTGGGAAAAAGAAAGAGAGAGAGAGAGAGAGAGAGAGAGAGAGAGAGAGAGAGAGAGAGAGAGAGAGAGAGAGAGAGACGTGGGGGGACAGAGAGGGGGAAAAACATTGGGAAAGAGAGAGAGAGAGAGAGAGAGAGAGAGAGAGAGAGAGAGAGAGAGAGAGAGAGAGAGAGAGGGCTGTGAAAGGGACAGAGATGAAGGAAAAAGAGAGAGAGAGAGAGAGAGAGAGAGAGAGAGAGAGAGAGAGAGAGAGAGAGAGAGAGAGACTGGGAAAGCAAGAGAGAGAGAGAGAGAGAGAGAAATCTTGAAATCATTTTAACAGGAGGAAGCAAAGCGAAAAGAATTTAATCCGGACGATAAGAAGGACGTAAACCACTTCAAATTACAAATTTCCTGTTTCCAAAGACCTTCTTCCGAGAAATATGCATATACGTGAGTTAAGCAAGAAACGGGTGATTTATTACTTTGTTAATTGAAAATGAAAAGAGGTTTTTCCGAAGTATTTTTTTTCTGCTGCTGATTGGCAGTTCTTTCTTACATACACTACATACATACAGTATACACATATACGTACAGGTGTGTGTATATATATACATATATATATATATATATATATATATATATATATATATATATATATATATATATATATATATATATATATATATATATATATATATATATATATATATATAAAGACAAAATCCAAGAAGGAAAGAGAAACAGTGGAGTGCTGCGAGGCCTTTCGACTGGTCGTCCTTTACTGGTCGTCTGCTAAGTAATGGACGACAAGTCGAAAGGCCCCACAGCACTTTCTCTTCCCTTCGTGGATTTAGTCTTTATTTATATATTCATCACGTTCCATGTTTTTGTGATTCAGTTATACATCAAACCCCTTTACACAAAGTGCATCATTCATCTCTTAACACTTCCAAATTATGCACTCTTTTCACTAAACTTTCATCTTCCGTTCTCCCTACGCTTCCAAACCATCTCAAAAAATACTCTGATCTATGCTTTCACCAATACCTTTTTCTTTCATTTGCGTGCAACATGCATAGTTTGCTTTCATAAACTCTTTCTTACACATTTGTTACCAAATCTTCCTGGTTTTCATTCACATTTCCTCTCAACTTCCCTTTTCTTGTAGATACTTTCAAACTCTTTCGCTAGTTTCTGCAATTTCTCTTTGCTGACCTTTATCAATGCCATGCCATCCACAAACTTCTGGAATTCATATTCTATTCACAGAACATTTTCGTATCCAACAACTCTGCATCTGTTCAATTTCTTTCTAGGACTTTTTGCGTCATTTTATCCACCTTTGTCACTCCCTCACAGACACACACACATACACATACACAAACACACACACACACACAAACACTTTTACACCAAACCAGCCACTCTCCCGCTTACATATTGTAAAACACTTCACCTCGCTCAAGCTTCTATAACGTACATGACCAACACTTCCCATATTGCATCTCTAACAGTTCGTAACTTTTACGCCAAACCAGCCACTCTCCCGTTTACATATTGCAAAACTCTTCACCTCGCTCAAGCTTCTATAACATACTTGACCAACACTTCCCACATTGCATCTCCAACAGTTAATAAATGAAACCTTTTATACATCCTTCTATATCGTACACACCCTTCTCTCTCCATTTCCAAACTTCTCACATAAGTGTTACAAGACAAACTCTTCATTTGCGTAGCCTTTTCCTCGTCAAAACCCCCCATACACTTATCCCCAAATCATTTCAGTAGCAGCAGCAGAAGAAGAAGAAGAAGAACGAGGATATGGGGAAAACAAACATAGGCGTAATTCTGTGGAATGAAATGGATTAGGGGAAAGGGTTAATGAATCTGTTCCGGGACGTAAAACGCAGCTGTCATAAGCGAATTATCGAAGCTGGAGGAAATTTAAGGAAGGCGCATGCGCACTGGCGGGAGGAGGGACGTCTGGTGTAAAGTAAGTTTTTTAAGTCGATAAAGTGAAGAGATTACAAATAAACTCAAGGCTCTTTTTTTTTTTACTTAATGAATGGTTTAGCATGAGAAGGTGACGTTTAGATATGTGCTGTTTATGAATTTCGCTATGATTTTGGCATGAAAATATGATCGACAAAGTTTTATTAGTTTTAACAAATGATAACTGATTTCACTATGCATATAATATATATACATATATATATATGTATGTATATATGTATATATACATATATACATCTGTGTATATATACATACATTATATATATATATATATATATATATATATATATATATATATATATATATATATATATATATATATATATATATATATATATATATATATATATATATATATCACCATAACTAAACCACCACATTGCAAAGTTATTTTTCTAGAGTACGGTATTTATTATCTAATCAATCTCCCATTTGTTTTTTTTTTCTAAATTAATATGAAAGCGTGAATTAGAAAAAGGGGGGAAATACGATGAATAATATTTTAACTCCCAAACTTACAAAATACAACTGAAAAAAAAGTAGCATTACAAAC
>JANJGK010009815.1:0-18614 GCA_039081455.1 Macrobrachium rosenbergii
TATATATATATATATATATATATATATATATATGTGTGTGTGTGTGTGTGTGTGTGTGTGTGTGTGTGTGTGTGTGTGTGTATATATATATATATATATATATATATATATATATATATATATATATATATATATATATATATATATATATATATATATATATATATATATATATATATATATATATGATTATTATCACTTTTGTACGTGATTCATTTATCACACATTACCACAAGTGAAAAATAAGAGACAGGGTGTAGGTCCTGACCGGTTTCGACTTTATTTCCAAGCCACTGATGAAGGACTGATACAGAATATAAGAAGTCACAAATATATATACTACAGGAACAGTACTGACGAACACACACAACCGTTAGGGACTATCCACCTACCGGCCGGTGTCGAGGTAGGAGTGGCCTTTAAAACTCATTTGGCTAAAAATCACTATATACTCTCAGGGGACAATACTGATAAACATACCGACCTTAGGCGGCCTCAGATCCACACCTGACAAGTGTCAGGGAGGCAGAGTTTGGAAACTCATTAGCACTACTGCCCTTGTACTGTGTTTACAAATATGATGATCCTATATTCATACATCTTTACTGCCAGCCTTAAAATTTAAACAATTTACAAATTTCTTTTAATATTAAAGGATCAAGTTTATACATCCCTTGACTGATATTCATATTATGGTTGCAACTTTCTTTTATAAAGCTAGATTCAATATTCCTTTCCAGTGCATTATTAGAATATACAATCCTTTTTGCCACTTCCCAGTTGATAGCATGATTGTTCTCACTAACATGTACAAAAATACCACTGTTCCCCTGTGCATATCTCACACATTTCTTATGCTGTTCAATTCTTTTTTTTCCAGTGCTTTCCCCGTTTGGCCAATATAAAAGTTGTCACAAGACTTACATGGAATTTTATATACACACCCTTTAGTATTGTCAGGGGAGTTCTTGATAAGTACATTTTTCATTGTTTTATTATTCTTAAATGCTATATTAACACCAAAATTCTTAAGAAGATGGGGGATATCTTTCATATCATTATTTGAAGGCAGTACAAGCAAGTTTTTTGTGTTGTAAGGTTGTTTTTGGTTTTGATACATAGTCTTTTTTGCCGCTTCAAATGCACTGTTTAATACACTGTCAGGATATTTCAATTTCTTGCCTGCATTCCTAATCTTATCTATTTCATCATCAATATATTGAGGGCTACATACCCGTAATGCTCTTAAAAATATAGATGAAAACACTGACTTTTTAACCTTATTGCTTTGTCCAGAATAGAAATGCATATAGGAAGAAATATTAGTGGGTTTTCTATACACACTATATTTAAACCCATTACTATTTCTTCGTATGAAGACATCCAAAAACGGTAAGCACCCATCATTTTCCATTCCCAAAGGGAATTTAATTGATGGTACTAATTGATTTAACTTGGCAAAAAAGTTATTTACATCTTGGTTCCCTGGCCATACACAAATTATGTCGTCAGCATACCTAAACCATGTTACATTGTGTGGGATTATGTTGCTTAATATTTTCTTTTAAAAAAATTCCATATATAAGTTACTTAACACTGGGGATAGAGGGTTTCCCATTGCCATCCAAAATTTTGTGAGTAAAATTTACCATTAAATTCAAATTTCCATTCTTTCACACATAATTTAATGAGTTCAGTTAAAGTGCTTTTTGAAAAATGGGATATCTAGCTGTGTGTTTTCTAATAATTCAGATAAAAACTCCATCAGATCATCAACTGGCACCTTTGTGAACAGTGATACTACATCAAAACTTACAAGCCTAGATTCACTATTAATCTGTACACTATTTAGTTTGTTTATCAGGTCCACATTATTCGTGATATTAGCATTTGAGATAGTACCTACTAATGGGTTGAGAATATCTACTAGGCACTTCGCTAGCTTGTAAGATGCGGAACCAACTGAACTGATAATTGGCCTGGCAGGAAATTTTGTTTTCTGAGTTTTTATTGTACCATACATGTATGGTAGCGATGGAGAGGTCACACACAATACAGGGCTTTCGTTACCTTTTAACAGGTTTTTCACTTTCCTATTGAAACCACTGTTCACATTGTCTAACGGGTTCTTATTTAATTCTTTATATGTGCTATCATCACCCAAAAAATTTTCCATTTTTTCTATGTATTCACTTTTATTTAAAATTACAAGAGCGCCTGATTTATCTGCTTTTGTCATGTGTATATATATATCTTTTTTAAGTTCATTGATAGCAACCATAAATCTTTTGGGGACGCTTGTGGTGTCTGATTTTTTCATACTTCCATAAATCACTCCCTTAACTATGTTCACTTCTTCATTCCTTAAATCATTATATTTTTCCAAACTGCACAGTCCTTTAGTAATTTCCACACTGTTCCTTCCGCCAGAAGATAAATCAAAGTTTAAACCGTAGCCTAAGGCACTAGTTACATTTCTATCCAGATATGCACAGTGGAACAGTGGTATTTTTGTACATCTTAGTGAGAACAATCACGCTATCAGCTGGGAAGGGGCAAAAAGGATTGTATATTCTAATAATGCACCGGAAAGGAATATCATTGAATCTAGCTTTATAAAAAAAAGTTACAACCACAATATGAATATCAGTCAAGGGATGTATAAATCTGATCTTTTAATATCAAAAGAAATTTGTAAATTGTTTAAATTTTAAGGCAGGCAGTAGAGATGTATGAATATAGGATTATCATATTTGTAAACACAGTACAGGGGCAGTAGTGCTAATGAGTTTCCAAACTCCGCCTCCCTGACACCTGTCGGGTATGGATCTGAGGCCGCCTAAGGTCGGTATGTTTATCAGCATTGTACCCTGAGAGTATATTGTGATTTTTAGCCAAATGAGTTTTGAAGGCCTCTCCTACCTCAACACCGGCCGGTAAGTGGATACGTAGTCTCTAACGGTTGTGTATGTTCGTCAGTACTGTTCCTGTAGTATATATATTTATGACTTCTTATACTCTGTATCAGTCCTTCGTCAATGGCTTGGAAATAAAGTCGAAACTGGTCAGGACCTACACCTTGTCTCTTATTTTTCACCTGTGGTAATGTGATATATATATATATATATATATATATATAATATATATATATATATATATATATATAAAGAACCGGCAAACCTTTTTATAAAATCATAAACATTTCGATTTACATCGAAAGCAGAACAATAGAAGCACAGGAAAGACAAGCTAGTTTCAAACAGTCTATACGCAGATCAGTCAAAATGAGCGATGGATCATTGTGGGTAAATAAAAAGACATCTAGCTGTACGAGTGTGAATAACGGGTATTTAGATATACATGAATAGCAGTACTAATTAAAACAGTATGGAATACTGTTGTCTGTGATGCATGGGGCTGTCTCGGGTAATTGAAAGGAACAGCCACTGCAACGCTGGATGGAGGGCGATGCTTGGCAATAGTGTTGCAGTTTTCTCTTCCGAATACTTTGCATATTTAATAATTGTTGCAATAGTTCAGTGACTGTGCAGTTTCAGGACCATTTTGCTAAATAACTTATTGGGCAAAAGTCCGAAAGCTCATTGTTGTTCCGTCATTCTTTCTGCTTTGATGCCATCTTAACGGCATAAGTTTAGCCTAGACTCTTGGATAGAATGAATCTTGGTTCAAATAAACGAACAATTTTGACTACTTTGAAAGGAAAAATGTGCCTAAAAGAAGGCCAGTAAGATAAAATATCTGGTAGCAGGCTTATCGTTCGCTTGTCAATGCATTGGGTTCTTTTGGTTAACATCATTAAAGGTTATTTTTCCAGTTTACGGATATAGATATAATTTTTGTATAATGATAAAGTACTTTTGAAGTTCATGCAATAAAATCTGTATGATAAAAGTTAAAATAAGAAAATCTTGTGATCTGGACAGTTTCTGGGCATAGGTCTACGTGTAACTTGGCCTACTCTAGTGAGGTACAACATAATGACTGAAAGCCCATCATTCGTTTGTTTTTGAAATGAGTCAACTAATACAGGCTCGTCTTTTTGTAGTTACAGAGGTTTATTATCGTTACAAATCGGTCTGTTTATAAGCAAGTGCGAAGATTCTTGTATGTACCCGTATAAACATTCAAATATGTCACTGAGAAAATAGTTTGCGCTACACATGAGCATGTACCACAGTTACCGTGGGTGGCCAGACGAGTTGTGATCGTTTGTGCCTAAGTCAACCAGCGACGTCAGTTTCAAGGGAAGTTCATATAGTACGACATTTGGAAATCTTAAATTTTGTTTATATCAACACTCAGTTACCACCCATAATGTATGGGTAGTGAATCCCCCAATTTGCATCATGGTATTTCAAATACCTAGACACTAGCACGATTTAAAACTAATACCTGTGTGATGAACACCACCTTTTCAATAATAGTAATCAATTCAGATTTAGTTTTCTTTGTAAAATAATTAACGATCCTTCAATATGTATTTTCGCTCATAAATACACCAGAATAAAGATGCTATTGACATGTACTTATTCCATGGGTAAATCGATATTGCTCCATTAAACAAGGGCCGACTCACAAATATATGGACGTTCTTTTCCATTCTTTAGTCTTCCGACTTTTTTATCCTTAGATTTTTGTCATTTTTGCGTCAATGGGCAACATTATTTGAGCTCTGACTCTTGTCATCATTATCATAACAAATTTCTGCCTCTGACAGGGATCGAGTCACTCGGTAGCACCTTCCTCTCCGCTCGAGAGTCCTGGGTTCTACCCCGATGTGACCCAGCAATATGTTGCTATTGTCTATGCATTGGTTATTACTATTATCATTATTATTGTAAAAATGGATTTTTGCCAGTTCTGGAAGTTTAATGGTTGGATAAAACGTTGCAGATAGGTATTGTGGCATAGCAATCATACTGAAGTTATAGCCAAAGTTATTTGGCACATAACATTTGCTTGCTCACGACACATCATTGTCATTAATTTCCTATATCATCTCCTTTGCTGATTATATAGAATATATATATATATATATATACACATATATATATATATATATACATATACATATATATATATATATATACATATATATATATATATATACACACACACACACACATATATATATATATATATATACATATATATATATATATATATACATATATATATATATAATATACATATATATATATATAACATATATATATATATATATATGTATATATATATATATATATATATACACACACACACACACACACACACTATATATATATATATATATATATAATTATATATATATATATATATATATTCAAGTATTTTCATTCGTCCCTTGTAGCCTGTTAGATAGGCGATTGAAATTAAGATGAAATTAGCTTCTCAGTTAAATTCCAGGCGTAATTTTGGCGGGAAGCAAACCGCGATTTCGCAGTTGACCTTAGAGAAAGCCTCCCCCTCGTGTCACCTGAGCGGGAGGGGGACAACAATACCACTCCTTTGACCCCCCCCATAGCGTGATTTTGGGGGACTAGGAAAGTCGTTAGGTATAACAGGCGGAAACATTTCAAAAGGGAGCCCACTGTTTTGACCTTAGGGACTTAGTTATAAGGTCTCTTTCTGTGTGAACCTATTACTGACTGTGGAATTTGTTTTCAGATGTGACTTGCCTTCGTACAAACTCACAAACATCCGGAGATGTTGAAGACCAACGCTGGGAGATGCCGCAGCCGGCAGACGAAAAGAAAACTTGACCCAGAGTGCATATGGGAAGCGGCTATTTCCTTTTCTCTATGTGGGTGCTGGCGTAATTACCAGCTACAGATTTCGTCTTGCAAAGAGCTCATGCAGAACAGGAAGGTATGTCTGGGATGCGGTCCCCTGCCAGTCTTTTTTCTTCTTAAAATTCTCTCCATTTTCAATTTCCCCACCTTTCCATTCTCCTAAACAAGCCCCCTTTGTTAAGAATCTAAAGACAAAGTAGCTCAAAAAATTCGCCCCCATGACTCACCCTAAACTAATTTTAATTCAATTCAGTGATCAGCAGTAGGTTACTCCCCCCCCCCCCATAGTGTTACCACAGGCTAATTAAATTTAATTAATCAACTCCTCCATGGTGCATTTCTTAGCTTAGTGAGAGAGAAACTCCTTTGTGTAGCATGCTAATCCTGGACATTTTTCCATGGTCCTCAGTCGACCCAGCCTTGTGCCGCAAATCATCTTAAAAGTACTGCCATTTCCAGTAAACGCAAGACATCCCTGGTCCGCAGTCCAGAGCAATAACCTGTTCCTCCTTTGCGTTGCATACAAGAGACCCTTATTATTCAAGACGACATTAACTCATCAGATGCAGAGATTTATTGCGCACTGCCAATTTCCATTTTTTTCATTATTTGAGTTTACTTGCCATATTATCAGCTTTTCAGATTACCTTCTTGGTTGCTTTTTTCTGTAAATAAACTCAATTTAACGTAACTTGCTAATCATTTCCCATGGCGACCTACCAATCACGAGTTAACTAATGGTAATAACAAGGTAAGTTTTCCTTTTCCCCTTCATTTTGTTACAGGTTGGTATCCTTTGTTGGCCCCTTAAGGCAGTAACTAAATAAAAACCCCCTTTCATCCCTCCAACGAGACCCAATCTGCAAGAATATATATATATATATATATATATATATATATGTATATTATAAGTTGAAACGACAGGAAAAGGTTGAGAAGAATTGACAGAGTGCCAAGTACTTTGTTGTAATTAACACATCTTCTGGCCACAAAGATGAATGAGTTACATGATAGTACTTGGCACTCTGTTGTTTCCTTTCAAGCTTTCCCTGTGGTTTCAGCTAATAAACAAAATCATGCACATAATTTTGAGATTTCTTATATATATATATATATATATATACATACATACATACACACACACACACACACACACACATATATATATATATATATATATATAGATAGATAGATAGATAGATAGAAAGATATTAGACCACCAACATACTTTAATATCCAGTTCACTATACCTCGGGAATAACTTAACTTACATCCAAGAGGTTAATAAATGTTTCGTCACCAGTTCTCAAGAGAGGTATAAGTTGACATCGACTCTGCTGTACATGCCTGTCGAATTCAGGTTTCGTACTTAGAATCAATATCAACCCATCTTCACCATGATAGCTGGCTAATAAATTTGTAAAGCGTGGCTAATTACGAATATGTCGAATTTGTCTTATGCACCGAGGGTTTTTCTTATATTCACAGACATAAGGCCACAAATATCACAAAGTATCCAGTTCACTACATTAGGTGGAGCTTTTGAAAATATGATCATACACACACACACACACACACACATATACATATATATATATATATATATATATATGTATATCCTCCTATAATTTTGACATATTTACTTTTTTCATGTGTTATGTGTAATGATAATGATTGTTGAAGTATCATATTTAGTTTGGCAACAGATCTCAAAAGAACTAATGATTCTTCTTCTTCTTCTTCTTCTTCTTCTTCTTCTTTTAACGTGCTTTCTTCCCATTTTTGTATGGGGTAAGCACGATGCCTTCTTTTGAAGGACTTTTGATTTGGCTTTGGGGTAGACCGTAGTCTCGATCGGCTGCCCTGCCTGACATTGCTTAGACCCCGGTAGCGTATGGTACATGTATCATACCAGACCCAACGCCCTTTCTCCCAGCAGCGAGAAGTTGTTGCGTGGGTAGGTCGAGAGTTCGAGACGTGTGAGATGTTTGTTATGTTTTTAGAAGATGTTGGATTGGCTTTGTTTTGTGTGTGTATTTAGTCTGTAACACCCACTTGCTTTTTTAAGCAAACCTATCCGTTGATTACATACATAATCCCGGGGTGTCTACATGGATAGCAAAGTGTCCGCCTCTCTGATCAGTCGGCTGTGGATTTGAACCCGCGCCACAGACCTCTACGAAGTCCAAAGCAGCGAACTGCTGATTAAATAACTTAATAGCGTAATTTAGAATTGATATTACAGTTTTAATAGTAGCATAGTTTAGAACGAATAATATCTTTCTTGATAGAAGCGTAGTATATGAACACAAGTGTGTCCAGCAAAGACTTGTTTCATTTCAATTGTCATCAGTTGAGATAAGAGAAAGCGCTTTGTTTTGGGTCGTGATGACAGGTTTGGATAACAAATGCCGATTCGTCCCGTACGGGCTCAAGACAAGTGATTTCATGTTGTTACATGTTTAAGTCACGTACGCCACTTTTAGAGAAAAAATACGTGTCTTGATCGGTTACGCCATGTTTTGTAAGATTGCGTTCAAAACGTTTTGCTGGGATGACGTCATTTTCCTTCTAGAAGTTTCTCCATGGTATCTCGCACCCAAAATGCTTTAATGACGTCACCTCCCTGCTTCTAGAAATTTTGTATCTCGTACCCAAAATGCTTTAATGACATCATGTAATTGTTTCACATGTTGCTGGAATTCTAAAAATTTTTTTCATTCTGATTTCTTAGACCAGTTGATTTGGTTCCCTCTCTCTCTCTCTCGTTCTTAGAAAGGGATTACTTTTAACGTAGTGTTTTGTGGTCACGTATTAGCGTTAACTTTTGAGATCTGAATTTAGTAAAGTTATTTAGTTTGTAACGGCGCCTGGTAAAAAAGTGTGTTTTGTGGTAATGCAGCTGCAGCAAGTGATTTACAGAGGTTTTCACAAGTTTGTGTAAGGTAACGTGAATTCTACTTATCAATACTATGGTATGATAAGTTAGGAAATTTTTACCGACTGAAATCATAATTGATAAATCTTATGTGTATTTTTGTGTGTTTTACTATTTACAATCTCTCCATATTTTCACATTTTTTATGCTTGTGATGTAACACTTATTTACATAACATTTTAAATATTTCTTGGTAATTTAACATTGTATACTTGATTTAATATTTCATTTGTTAAGATTTTCTTTTCAAATCTTGAGTAATTCCTGATAGTTTAAATTTTGCTTGATTAATTTAACTTCCTGATAAAGTTTTTGTGAATTAGTTTTGTTTCATAACTTAGTTCAAGAATTAATAGATTGTTGTGTTATTTTCAAGTATAAAGAAATTTTTCAGATTGTGAATTCTAATTATAAACTTTGAATTTAAGAATAAAGTTTTGTATTTAATGTTTTTAGAAAAACAGAGTTTCATTTATTGATCACCAGTGAATGAGATTGATTGTGTGTACATAAGGCAAAGTGATAAACATGTTTTGTTCTTTTAGTTTTGCTAAAGTGAATTAAGACCAGGGAAACAGTTGGAGTTTTTTTGATGGAGTGATGCCCTTCTACTCTAGAATATTTCTAGTTTAAATTTTTATACCTCACACATATTCTGATAAACTTAGTTTGATTTTTCAAGTAATAAATAAGTTTTTTCTTAAGGGATCACTGTTACCTTTAGAGTACTCAGTCGTAATAATTAATGTTATGAGAGTTCAGGTATCTGGCTGAAGTGAGGTATATTTTTGAATTTTGAGATTAGCTGTGTAATAACCAGGTACTTGATACGCATTTTGACAATATATATATATATATATATATATATGTGTGTGTGTGTGTGTGTGTGTGTGTGTGTGCTCACACAAATATTAAGCCACAAATATCGTTTGTTGCCTAATTCACTATACCTCACGAAGAGCTTACAACTAGAAGAATTATAACTGATAAGTGATTCGTTACCAGTGGTATTCGAAACGTTGCTTTATTTAGAAACATTGTACTTTTGACCATGGGTGGTGTACAGTGACTTTTGACCACTGACCCATCAAGAAAGGTTTAAGTTGATATCAACTTTGCTGTAAAGGCATAATTCTCTTTTATTTTGATGGACATTAATTAGAGCATTCTCTTGACTCTTCGATATGAAAGCAGAAAGGTTGTCAGGTTCGATGTTCCTATAGACATGTTCATAATACCTCTACGTACCGGAGTTTTATTTTGCTGGTATATCCCTTATTTTGTTATGCCCATTGTTTTTAAGAGATAATATCTTACTGGCTTGGTTTATGGCTTTTCCGCCGACATAGTGAGGCAGCTGGTTGATTTGCTTACAGATGAAATCGACTCCTTTGTCTATGTAACTGTCAGAACAGGTTCCTGCTCCTCCGAGAAAAAAAAAATTACACTGATACCTCACTCTTCAGTTAACAGAGGGCATGTTATTGGTCACACGGAGCTTGATTAATTTAACTGTTTCTTTTTTCGCTGCCCACAGGAAATAGGTCTTCGTAAAGAGTTGATTTTTTCCCTTATGAAATTCGGGATGTCGTTTAAAGGAATCTTCGTGAATAATTATTCCGCGTCCTGGCTTATGAGCGTTATGTCGTTCATTGTAATATTTAATTTACAGAATTTCTGAATAGAGTCCTCTGCGGGTTTTATAAACTACCTAGATAATGTGTCAGCAAACCTGCTAAGTTTCTGATAGTCAAAATGAACGAGGCTTCATTTCACAAAACTGGGAGTTAGAGAATGCCTTTCTTATGGGTTATGGCGAGTCCGTAGAAATATGGTAAAGAATTGGTGACGAATCCAGGTAAAAAAGTCCCAGGTAAAAAAGTCATAGAAAAAAGTGACATTAATCTTTCCTAGACAATGTTCCCCAAGGATTTTAACCCGGTATGTATCCACCTTAGGTTTTATCCACTCAATAAAAAAAAGAAAAAAAAAAATCTTCTGGATGACTAACTTAACGACGACTCGATGAATAAGTTTCGAACGAAAACCCACTCAAAACCATAAACCATTCTGCATTTCGTCTAAGCAGTGAAATTTAACCCGAGGAATGCTCATGTTGTTTTACATAAATTATTATCTCCCTGGATATTGGTCATTGAAGTTGGTTAGCAAAAAAATCAAGCTAATCAAGTCACAAGCAGCGAGATAGAGATAAATGTAAGATTCGAAGCTTTGGCTTGTTGTCTATGCGTCACCTACTCCGAGGTGCTAGTACTAAACATGGCAGGAGCTCCTTGGGACGCTGTGTTAGTACTAGCCCCTCGGGGATCGAAGTATTATATACTCGTACACCCATTTCTGTATTGTGTGGTCGACAGATTATTATATTAATAAGCGATATCTTCATGCGGCCGTCTACTTTACCACAGGGTGACTTTATTACTTGGATTCTTTATACTGAACTGAACAACACAAAAAATGCATGACTTCCTGTTCCCCACTTTTTTTTTACTGTCGTATCTGTGATAAACAGCAATTTGTCTTTTCTAACTTGGCTGTGGTAGGAACATCAGTTGTTATTGAAGCAATGATAGTTACCCTACGTGCAAACTACCGTTGCAACAGTTCGGACATAAACGATGAACCAATAATGGCTTCGGCTTGGGAACCAGCAAATTGCTGTCATTTAAAACTCACTCGCATTTTGCAAAAGGTGGCGATACGAATTTGCGGGTTTTTATTTCAGTTCAATACAAGATGAGGAAGTGATGATAACTGCTCAAATAGAAAAAAAAAAAAGCCTGTTGCTTGTTTCCAGGGCCTGTACATGAAATTTTGTTTGAAGTGAAACGAATTATAGTTGTGATGGTTCAGAGTAATTTTCATTTTTATTTTATCCAGTTTCGTTACACTTTCCTGCTTTTTCATTACACACACACACGCGCACACACACACACACACACACACACATATATATATATATATATATATATATTGTTAAGGATATACATCCATCCCTCCTTAACCTTTCCAGGAATCATTTAATTATGAAATCATTTAGCATACCTTGGCCTGTCGGGTTGGGGAATTTGGTGGGTGACGGAGAAACAAGCGTAGTTTGAACCAGATAAAAGCCATTAGCACCTGTAGGAAGCTAGACCTCCCTTCTCCCCCTTAAATGATCGTACGACGCTGGGGACAATGCAAACCCCCCTTCTCACCCATCGCCTGAGATGGGGTAGTAATTAGTGTTCAGGAAAGCCCAATAGGCGTATCGAGATTAGGGGATGCAGTAGGATTTTACTCTGTAAGCCCTTAGTCCTAAGGCCTTTTTTCCTCTGTGGTTTTGCTGGCGCATGACTCTTTGCAGGTACGTTTTGGACCAAAAGTGATGCCCCAAGATGCCATGGTTTGGAAACAGAAGGACTTTTTGCTGTGACCGCGTCTGTAACGTGGGGATAGTACGTAGATTCCCATCATCCTAGCCAGTGAGTAGCTGTATCTATACCCTTAGGTAGGTTAGGCCTGTAAATTAGCCAATTCAAAACCCCTCCTAGCAGTTAGGTAGGTTCCTTTAGATGTGCAGAGCCACAATCCACCTTATGTAGGGTCACGGACCAGTCGGGAGGAATTAGCTAAGACCCTCACACCTGAAAGGGTGTGAAGGGCCTTTTTTAAGGGGGGACCTGATAAGGATATACATCCCTCCCTCCTTAACCTTTCCAGGAATCATTTAATTGTGAAATCATTTAGCATTCCTTGGCCTGTCGGGTTGGGGAATTTGGCGGGTGATGGAGAAACAAGCGTAGTTTGAACCAGATAAAAGCCGTTAGCACCTGTAGGAAGCTAGACCTCCCTTCCCCCCCTTAAACGATCGTACGACGCTGGGGACAATTGTAATGAACCGCAGTCGGTTCAGCAGGTTCTTAAATACAAAAAAAAGTATGGGACTGGAATGACTGGCAGAAATTGAGGCAGACAAAGGAGGAAGGAGCTGAACAAAACAATAAAGTTACCTTAAACTAATTTATTATAATTGATATTTACATATTTACAAGTGAGTCAGGTTTGGAGCAAAAATCAAAATAATCACATTACAAAAATCAATGAAACAGCCATAAAACGAGTCAGTTAAATAACACAGATGCAGCAAAATCAATCAAGGTTACTTCAAACACCATCAAAGTAAATGAGCAAACAGTAAACATTAAAATTAAAGTTAATAACACTTCCCCTACATCATAAACAAAACATCAGACAGCATAAACAATAAATGCACAAAAAGCTCCAAACAACAAAATAAGTATTGATATAACAAACTTCATAAATAACACAAATAATTAAGCAGCATAAATAAGCACCAAATTACGAGTATTAAATAATAATATAACAGCATCTGCAGAATAATTGCATTTTAACAAATCAACCTCATGCAGTACAACATCACCACAGACAATCAACACAGATGTTGAGACCCCATCAAAGGTCGAAGAGGATGAACATCCTTGAGCACTGCCGTACGATCATCGACAACAACCGCACTCCACTGATGGACACGGTTCAGCCATCAACGTCACCCTCCAACTGCAGCGGGCCACAGGTAGCGAATACCTGCAGTTCCAAAATTACTCGAACAAGCTGCTATGCTGTCAAGAACCTGACTCGCTGCTATCCCAAACCTAACTGACGAGCTCGAAGACACCGAGACAGACGTCAACTCCTACAGAGTGCAAAGAAAACAAAAAAGTAAGGAGGCAACAACCCACGAAGGGAACAATCAGCAAACGATTGTCCCATCAAAAGTACAAAACCTCACACAATACAAACCCCCCTTCTCCCCCATCGCCTGAGATGGGTTAGTAATTAGTGTTCAGGAAAGCCCATTTCTTTAAACTTTTAACCTCTTCCTCCACGAAGCAATCCTCCCTTTGTTAGAATCCTGCCTGTATCCCTGCCTTGCCATTTACGTACTTTGAATTCAAGTAAAGACCCCGTGATAACCATCAATTATCCCTCCACCAGTGCAATTTAAGGGCTATTTAAGTTAAGCTGTAACAGTGTAATTTTACCTTTGTGTGAGTGCAATCACGTGTTCATTGTTAAAGCCTACGCTGCTCCAATTCTCAGATCATATTTACGTGCTTTCATTAAAAGCACCTTCTAGGCTACATTATGTTTTGTACTTAAGAACATGTATTGTGTGATATTTCATAGGGGAATTCCATCTCCTTCAGTGTACACCGTCATTCCTAACTGAGACGTCTCTTTCAGGGATGCACACACGGAACGATCGCTATCCATGCTTCAGTATCTCGTCTGCCACCAAAATCCTGATAATTCCTGGTCGCAATCAGTAACGATTTCCGTTGTGGCCCAAACGTTCATATGAATTATTCTCCCATCCTGGAGTTCCATCATTTGCATTACCTGAGACTATTTCATGTAATCAGGGCAAGACTGAATGTTACTCGTATCATTGAACTGATTGTATTGCAGATTGGCCCCATTTTAATCCATTTGCTTGTTGCCAACTCATTGCAATATTGTTTCCTGTGTCCTATTCTGAATCTGCCCCTTAGTGATTATGTTGTGTCGTGTCTCATTGTTGATTTGCTAAGTTTCTGTAAATAAATCCCTGTAAATTTGTAAAAGAATTCTAATTCCAATATAGCAACCTACCACCTTCCATTGTAAATCCAGGAAAATTCTAAGGTAAGTTTTCACATAACTTATTCCTTTGCTCATAAACTGGACTTTCTTGGTTTTGTGGCAGCATCAGTTATAGTTTCGTTTAAATTTCTCACCAAGGCGAGATCCAGTTTATGACAATATATATATATATATATATATATATATATAACTATATATATATATATAACTATATATATAACTATATATATATATATATATATATATATGTATATATATATATATATATGTATATATATATATATATATATATATATGTATGTATGTATATACATATATATATATATATATATATAATATATACACACATACACACACACACATCATCCTACGTGGGATAAGTGAAATAGAAAAAAATTGTGTCGTTGATTCCCAAATTCAACAGTTCAGTTTGTTTAAAAAAAGAAACTCATTGATACATTTTAAAATTTCGCTTATTCCAGGTGGGACGGTGACGAACCTAGCCAATGGTCAGTGCTGCTAAGGCCGGCTATAAAATAAACACCTGTGATGGGCCTGATGGTCGCTTCTGTTAATTGCCTTGTCATTCATAAAATATTAATTTATTTCGACTGAAATATTTACCATCACTATAAGTAAGGAATGTTCTATCTACTTACGTAAAATTTATTACATTCGATTAACCAGAAAATATATTTTTTGACCTTTGAAGAGAAAGAAGAGAATAAGAAACGCTAAACATGATTTTTGGTCCTATTTCATCTCATCTAAAAGGGTGGTAGGTGTTATCTTATTTCTGAAAACTTTTAATATACGCTAGAATAAACTTTCAGCTTTCCAATGGTACCATTTTAGTGATAATAAAAATTACCCGGGTAAAATTAGAAAGCATTTTTTGGAAACTTCCAATGCGTCTAACTCTTCAACTCTTCACCCAGGAGTAAATGACCAAGACCTGAGCGTAAACAATTGGGTTGACCCGTCTGAACCGGAGGGGGTTAAGTCCAAGCTCAGCCCCGATAGGAAGAGGAGTGAGAAGGGGTGGGAAGATGGTTTCATGTAAAAATAAATAACTGAAAACAACAGATATTAGTGTCTAATCCATAGTTTTCGAGGTCGCTGAGCTGAATAGTGACACTCCCAATGCCCTTTAAGTCCAAGTTCAGTCCCGACAGGAATGGGGGGTGAGAAGGGGTGAAATATAATAATGTCAAAAATGTTGGGCAATGTAACTGAAGCAACTACCTTAACAGGAAAGGGAGAGAGTGAGAGAGAGTGACAGTGAGAAGGAGAGGAAGTGAGAGAGTGAGTATGGGGGTGGTGGGAGGAGAGAGAGAGAGAGAGAGAGAGGGGAGTGGAAGTGAGAGAGAGTTTATCGGTTCTCATTCATAGTTTTCCCAGGCAGAGAGAGAGAGAGATATATATATATATATATATATATATACTGTATATATATATATATATATATATAGAGAGAGAGAGAGAGAGAGAGAGAGAATTAATGCCACGGACATTACCTGATATAATCCACGTGGAATAGCATCCTTTTCGCGTGACATACGCGAATGTATATCCAAAAATAACTTCATAATGCTCCAAAAAATTACCACGTTTCACATTTAGTATCTGCTCGTAGTGGCAAATGACAGTTCCCAGCCTCATAACAACATGCATGCAAATATATTGTCTAGCAAGTTCAACTTGAATTCAGGCACCACTGGTGTCACTCTGCTGACGCTTATCGCTATATACTTATTCTCCTCAATTTTAAATTCAGTCTTTTAGTTTTCTGTAAAAGAAAACTATGGTGATAGCTTTGTTTGTCCGTCCGCACTTTTTCTGTTCGCCCTCAGATCTTAAAAACCACTGAGGCTAGAGGGCTGCAAATTGTTATGTTGATCATCCACCCTTCAATCATCAAACATATCAAATTGCAGCCATCTAGCCTTAGTAGTTTTTATTTAATTAAGGTTAAAGTTACCCAAGATAGTGCATCTAGCACTGCTATGGGTGCCAACAACACAGGCCACTACCGGGCCGTGGGTGAAAGAAACATGGGCCGCGGCTTTAAGTTTCATGGGCCGTGACTGTACAGAAAACTCGATTGCGCCGAAATTTTTTACTTGTTGGAATGTATTTCTTACACCTTTTCCTCTTTCTCTGCAATACCCTTTTTGAGGATTCCTATACATCGCCCGAGGTAATAAAATTCCCTCCCACGGTCTAATAATTTTCATTTTCATTTTCATCTAGATACATATGTTTATTTATGATTATAGCTTTTCTTGTAAGTCTGTGTTTGGTATATACTTCGTGACTTTTAGTATATTTTTTGTTGTTGAAAAATAGTAATTTATCACGTCTTTCTAGTGTCTATTTTTTTTAGAAAAACCAGGAAGTCACCTTTTCGTATTCCATTATGATTTCACTTTATCTTCCGAATAACTTTGTTCTTATAATCTCCTAATTATGAGAAGTTATCCAGTAATCAAGTTCAAAAAGTATTTCGCAATCTTTATCAATTTACTTGTAGTTTAACTTTTTATGTCTACATGTCTTTAATTTTCTAAAGAATTTCTTTTTATACCGATTAGTTAATCTGCATTCGTCTACTTTGTTTAATTATCAGTTAATTGACATATTTATCAATTTTATTCCTCATTCACGTAAGTTTTCATACTTTGCAGGGACTGATTATCTTCGAGGTAATTACTTGATTTTCTTCTGCAATCATCTCTAATGGATTTCATTATGCCGTGGGTGATCACTTACCTGATACTCAATAACAGATAATTACAGAGAGTGATTATCTCGGTAATGATGCAAGACGTACAAGATACCTCCTATTGATATCGTTCATTAATCGTTTCACAACCCATAAAACAGTTGTTTAATGGAAATAGAATGCACAGAAAATCTTGTTAGATATTCTTAGAAATCAAGAAATATGAAAGTCGATTAAAGATTGCCATTTGAATATTTTGATCATTAAAAGAAATTCTCAGCTTTTTTTGCGTTTGATTTTCTTGGAATGCTCACAATATCTATGTTAATGATTTATAATTGAATAGTTAGCTACACAATGGAAGTATTATTAGATGGGTTTTCGGAAATCAAAAGTGAAACTGCTTCTTGGCTGGTGTTCCGGAACTGACATTCTTCGGTTGCTACCATCAAAGAATAACCTAAAAGTGGGTTTCACCTCATATTTTGCGTGTGATTTATTCACCTGTTCTTTCATTACTCTTAGTCTTGGATCTTCGAAGTTTGACATCTTTTAATCTACTTATCCTTTCTATTTACATTGGAGCATTGATCATTTTCATTATTCGCGTAAGGTTTGAAGTTCAGTTTTATACTTTTATCCCTCAGAGAGAGGGCTCAAGAAAATCCTATCAAATACAGAATCTCATCAAATATACTGATGGCTTATCACCCTGTAAACGACGGTTTCTGTAACTTATTTCTTTTACTGATATCCCCCATCTCAAGTTACGGAGAATACGATACCTGCAAATAAAATTCTTTTCAGGAAATAAATCAGTATATTGGAGAAAAAAGAAATTCCTTTATAGCAATCATGTTTCAGTTAAGATCAAGAAGTGCCTTCCATTGTAGAATTGCAATATGGTAACAATAACTTCTTTCCAAGATTATATAAGAAATCTTGTTGTTGTCTCTTGATAAAGAGCCACTGTTAAAGAGTTTGCTTCACAAATCTTGAATTATTAGCCTGAGAAATAGTTTGTTTATTTAAAAAAAAATATCAGTCTATTTACTACTACAAAAAGTATATTTCTTTTCTAAAAACGTAATTTTCATTTACGTAAGAAATTTTTTTTATATTATTATTGTTATTATTATTATTTTTATTATTATTATTATTATTATTATTATTATTATTATTATTATTATTATTATTATTATTATTATTATTATTATTATTATTATTATTATTATAAATGAACGATGAAAATAGTTTCATCCATTGAGTGAATATCACTGGTAATTTGCTTTGATCCGGTAGTATTCTTTGTCTTTACGCAATAGAAATATTTAGCGGACATTTATTTGCAAGGTCATGTTTGCGAACAACATACTTAACTGTATAAGTTTTTTTTTGTAAGCATGGACATATAAGATTTCATGGGATAGTAAACATATATTTTTTTGGAGCCGCTGAAAGTCTGCGG
>JANJGK010009816.1:0-18610 GCA_039081455.1 Macrobrachium rosenbergii
GTTACTTACCTTGGGTTTTTCTCAAAAATGGTCTCCAGGTGGCCATTTTGAATTTTCAACACAGAAACTTATTCTTAAAACACCTCCCCCAAAATATACATGATACATTCCAAACCAGCCAGGATATTTCTGTGACATGAGTTAAGTTAAGTATACCTTAGTTTTACCAGATCACTGAGCTGATTAACAGCTCTCCTAGGGCTGGCCCGAAGGATTAGACTCATTTTACGTGGCTAAGGACCAAATGGTTACTTTAGCAACGGGACCTACAGTTTATTGTGGAATCCGAACCACATCATAGCGAGAAATGAATTTCTATCACCAGAAATAAATTCCTCTAACGCTTCATCAGCCGGCCGGGGAATTAAACGCCGGCCCATCGAGTGACAGTCCGCAGCTCTACCGACTCACCCAACGAAGAGCTTCTGTGACATGAGGACAGCAACTAGATTACAACCTTTAGTTTTCTGTATAAGAAAACTATTGCGCTGGCTTTGTCCGTCCGTCCGCACTTTTTTCTGTCCGCCCTCAGATCTTAGAAAACTACGGTGGCTAGAGGGCTGCAAATTGTATGTTGATCATCCACCCTCTAATCATCAAACATACTAAATTGCAGCCCTCTAGCCTCAATACGTTTTATTTTATTTAAGGTTAAAGTTAGCCATAATCGTGCTTCTGGCAACGATATAGGATATGCCACCACCGGGCCGCTGTTAAAGTTTCATGGGCAGCGGCTCATACAGCATTATACCGAGACCACCGAAAGACTGATCTATATTCGGTGGCCTTGATTATAAGCTATAGCGGCTTTACAGAAAACTCGATTGCGCCGAAGAAACCTCGGCGCATTTTTTTACTTGTTTTTATCATTCTTAATCCCAACTGAGTGACCTGACCCTTGAGACCTTTTCCGCTACTCACAAGGGCAGTTAGGTACCTTTAACCAGCCTATCCAATCGTAGAATCACTATCCTTCGTAATCCTTACGTTGTTCAGTGTAATGCGGAATAACATTTAGATTAAAAGACTATTCCTTGACTCGTCTACTGTCACTGCAAAAAGAGGAGACTTATCTACGCTGCCATAAAACTATAGCGACAATCTAAAATAAATCTGTAAAACTACAACTATCTTCAACCGCGACTGGCTGTTGGCTGGCGCTGATTCAGCGGGCCTTATGCCAGCGCAACCCTTTGTCTAAAAGTACGGTGAGATTAAAAAAAAAAAAGTACCTGGCCAGTACATCCTTTGCCCTAAAGTGCGGTAAAAAAAAAAAAAAAAGTGATTAGTGTGGACCTGCGGATTCTCACAGCCGGCAGACACCTCACGCGCGCGCGCGCGCGCACACACGCACACACACACACGCACACATTTGAAATACTTTCCTAGCACATGTTGAAGCTCTCCAAAAAATTAATGGCGGCAATCGGCAAATAAAACATACAGCTTTTTTATAATTCTGATGTCACACCAATAAGAGAATTTCCGAGGAAATAAATAAAAAGAAAAAATCAAGACATCGAAGAAGAAGAAGAAGAAGAAGAAGAAGAAGAAGAAGAAGAAGAAGAAGAAGAAGAAGAAGAAGAAGGCGAGGAAAGAGAAGAAGAAAAATGTGATCAGCCCTCTCCCTTGCCTTGTCATCACGCCACCTGGATCTTCTGGGAACTCTCTTGCTTTCGTTTGTGTTTCCGCAGTTTAGCGACGTCTCTTCGTTTCCGGAACTGAAGTGGCTCTTGTTGTTGTTGTTTTCAATTGTATATATATGTATGAGTATGTATATGTATATATAATATATATTAATATATATTCATATACATGGATATATATACATATAATTATATATATGTATATATATATATATAAATATAATATATATATATATATATATATATATATATATATATATATATATATATATATATTTATATATATATATATATATATATATATAAATATATATATATATATATATATATATATATATATATATATATATATATTTTATATATATGTACATATATATATATATATATATATATATATATATATATATATATATATATACAAAAACACAAATGATGATATCCTATCTAAATATTCGACATTTTAATCTTTATCTTACTACAATATCCGTTTCCTGCTGCTGTGGGTACTGGCAATTGTTTTTCATAGTGTAGAAACATCCTGACAGCATAAGCCTTCCGGTACTATAATGTAATGTAATGAGTACTTTATTACGATTTATGTAGTACGTATGTATGCGTATTTATTTATCATATTGTCGGTCGAACGATAAGCGAAGCTGAGCAACGCTGGGTGTGATCAGCACTTGGATGGGTGATCATGAAATAATGCTACACGCCGACGGCATGAAGATGATGCTCAATAAAAAATTGAAAGTATTTACAATGACGGTGGTTTGTATAATGAGTATGTTAATAATAAGAGCTATAAAAAAATGATCCTATAATCGCCGCGTGCGCAAGTCACTAATTAATGAAAAATACAATTATATATACTTGTAAATACCAGTGAAGAAGACTGTGCATTGAGAAATGCAACTAAACCTGAGAGAGAGAGAGAGAGAGAGAGAGAGAGAGAGAGAGAGAGAGAGAGAGAGAGAGAGAGAATGTCGCCATTACAAATTTTTGTTGCTCGAAAATTTTTTTTTTTTTTTTTCTTTTTTAGGGGGGCCACGAAATAAGGTTTCTTTTGGCTTTTATTTTTTTTCTCGTTATACTTTTTTTTTGTCACCTTGAGGTTGAAGAAAACCACGATGCACATCATTAACATCGAGAGAGAGAGAGAGAGAGAGAGAGAGAGAGAGAGAGAGAGAGAGAGAGAGAGAGAGAGAGAGAAATGTCGCCATTATGTATTAAAGTGGAGAGAGAAAGCTTCGGAATAGTTTTGCGGAGGGGGAGCCTATTTTTTTTTTCGGAAAAAGTTTTTTGGCCTCCAAATAAAGTTTATTTTGGCTTGGAAAAAATTTTTTTGTACACTATACGGTTGAGGATAGACACATTGCCTATCATTAGCATCGAGAGAGAGAGAGAGAGAGAGAGAGAGAGAGAGAGAGAGAGAGAGAGAGAGAGAGGTTTTTCCATAATGATACGAACTCGCGACAAGCAATTACTCCTAAGTAAAAAAAAAAAAAATTGAGGAAAACCCAGAGAGAGAGAGAGAGAGCTAGGAAAACCCCAAGTAGAGAATCCACCTTGACTCTTCTGCTTCTCTCGTTCTTCTTCTTCATTACTATTTTAGGAAGCCGAGCTTTATCTTCCCAGGAAACGAAAGTAAGCGCCGAAACGTTCGCGAATTCCGAGAAAGGACCTCCGCAACTTAGGCTCTCGCAGTCTCCCAAGGATCTGTCACGTATTATTGTCGAGTATTTTTAATCATTCGCTTTCGTAATCTCAATGATGACAGCCAGTGCGCGTGTCTTTAAAGGATATAAACCTAACTAATAAACCTAAGACTACACAGAGTCTTTATATGTCCTTTGGAAACTTGATATGCCAGCTACATGCCGATGAAGAGAAGATTGTAGGACGAAAGACAACACAAAATCTTTATATGTCGTTTGGAAACTTGATATGCCAGCTACATGCCGATGAAGAGAATATTGTAAGACGAAAGACAACACAAATTCTTTATATGTCGTTTGGAAACTTGATATGCCAGCTACATGCCGATGAAGAGAATATTGTAAGACGAAAGACAACACAAATTCTTTATATGTCGTTTGGAAACTTGATATACCAGCTACATGCCGATGAAGAGAAGATTGTAAGACGAAAGACAACACAAAGTCTTTATATGTCGTTTGGAAACTTGATATGCCAGCTACATGCCGATGAAGAGAAGATTGTAAGACGAAAGACAACACAAATTCTTTATATGTCGTTTGGAAACTTGATACACCAGCTACATGCCGATGAAGAGAATATTGTAAGACGAAAGACAACACAAATTCTTTATATGTCGTTTGGAAACTTGATATACCAGCTACATGCCGATGAAGAGAAGATTGTAAGACGAAAGACAACACAAAGTCTTTATATGTCGTTTGGAAACTTGATATACCAGCTACATGCCGATGAAGAGAAGATTGTAAGACGAAAGACAACACAAAGTCTTTATATGTCGTTTGGAAACTTGATATACCAGCTACATGCCGATGAAGAGAATATTGTAAGACGAAAGACAACACAAATTCTTTATATGTCGTTTGGAAACTTGATATACCAGCTACATGCCGATGAAGAGAATATTGTAAGACGAAAGACAACACAAATTCTTTATATGTCGTTTGGAAACTTGATATACCAGCTACATGCCGATGAAGAGAAGATTGTAAGACGAAAGACAACACAAATTCTTTATATGTCGTTTGGAAACTTGATATACCAGCTACATGCCGATGAAGAGAAGATTGTAAGACGAAAGACAACACAAAGTCTTTATATGTCCTTTGGAAACTCGATACACCAGCTACATGCTGATGAAGAGAAGATTGTAAGACGAAAGACAACACAAAGTCTTTATCTGTCCTTTGGAAACTTGATACACCAGCTACATGCCGATGAAGAGAAGATTGTAAGACGAAAGACAACACAAAGTCTTTATATGTCTTTTGGAAACTTGATACACCAGCTACATGCCGATGAAGAGAAGATTGTAAGACGAAAGACAACACAAAGTCTTTATATGTCCTTTGGAAACTTGATATGCCAGCTACATGCCGATGAAGAGAAGATTGTAAGACGAAAGACAACACAAAGTCTTTATATGTCCTTTGGAAACTTGATATGCCAGCTACATGCCGATGAAGAGAAGATTGTAAGACGAAAGACAACACAAAGTCTTTATATGTCGTTTGGAAACTTGATATGCCAGCTACATGCCGATGAAGAGAAGATTGTAAGACGAAAGACAACACAAAGTCTTTATATGTCCTTTGGAAACTTGATACACCAGCTACATGCCGATGAAGAGAAGATTGTAAGACGAAAGACAACACAAAGTCTTTATATGTCCTTTGGAAACTCGATACACCAGCTACATGCTGATGAAGAGAAGATTGTAAGACGAAAGACAACACAAAGTCTTTATATGTCCTTTGGAAACTCGATACACCAGCTACATGCCGATGAAGAGAAGATTGTAAGACGAAAGACAACACAAAGTCTTTATATGTCCTTTGGAAACTCGATACACCAGCTACATGCTGATGAAGAGAAGATTGTAAGACGAAAGACAACACAAAGTCTTTATATGTCGTTTGGAAACTTGATATGCCAGCTACATGCCGATGAAGAGAAGATTGTAAGACGAAAGACAACACAAAGTCTTTATATGTCCTTTGGAAACTCGATACACCAGCTACATGCTGATGAAGAGAAGATTGTAAGACGAAAGACAACACAAAGTCTTTATATGTCCTTTGGAAACTCGATACACCAGCTACATGCTGATGAAGAGAAGATTGTAAGACGAAAGACAACACAAAGTCTTTATATGTCCTTTGGAAACTTGATACACCAGCTACATGCTGATGAAGAGAAGATTGTAAGACGAAAGACAACACAAAGTCTTTATATGTCGTTTGGAAACTTGATATACCAGCTACATGCCGATGAAGAGAAGATTGTAAGACGAAAGACAACACAAAGTCTTTATATGTCGTTTGGAAACTTGATATGCCAGCTACATGCCGATGAAGAGAAGATTGTAAGACGAAAGACAACACAAAGTCTTTATATGTCCTTTGGAAACTCGATACACCAGCTACATGCTGATGAAGAGAAGATTGTAAGACGAAAGACAACACAAAGTCTTTATATGTCCTTTGGAAACTCGATACACCAGCTACATGCCGATGAAGAGAAGATTGTAAGACGAAAGACAACACAAAGTCTTTATATGTCCTTTGGAAACTCGATACACCAGCTACATGCTGATGAAGAGAATATTGTAAGACGAAAGACAACACAAAGTCTTTATATGTCGTTTGGAAACTTGATATGCCAGCTACATGCCGATGAAGAGAATATTGTAAGACGAAAGACAACACAAATTCTTTATATGTCGTTTGGAAACTTGATATACCAGCTACATGCCGATGAAGAGAAGATTGTAAGACGAAAGACAACACAAAGTCTTTATATGTCCTTTGGAAACTCGATACACCAGCTACATGCTGATGAAGAGAAGATTGTAAGACGAAAGACAACACAAAGTCTTTATCTGTCCTTTGGAAACTTGATACACCAGCTACATGCCGATGAAGAGAAGATTGTAAGACGAAAGACAACACAAAGTCTTTTTATGTCCTTTGGAAACTCGATACACCAGCTACATGCTGATGAAGAGAAGATTGTAAGACGAAAGACAACACAAAGTCTTTATCTGTCCTTTGGAAACTCGATACACCAGCTACATGCCGATGAAGAGAAGATTGTAAGACGAAAGACAACACAAAGTCTTTATATGTCCTTTGGAAACTTGATACACCAGCTACATGCTGATGAAGAGAAGATTGTAAGACGAAAGACAACACAAAGTCTTTATATGTCGTTTGGAAACTTGATATACCAGCTACATGCCGATGAAGAGAAGATTGTAAGACGAAAGACAACACAAAGTCTTTATATGTCGTTTGGAAACTTGATATGCCAGCTACATGCCGATGAAGAGAAGATTGTAAGACGAAAGACAACACAAAGTCTTTATATGTCCTTTGGAAACTCGATACACCAGCTACATGCTGATGAAGAGAAGATTGTAAGACGAAAGACAACACAAAGTCTTTTTATGTCCTTTGGAAACTCGATACACCAGCTACATGCTGATGAAGAGAAGATTGTAAGACGAAAGACAACACAAAGTCTTTATCTGTCCTTTGGAAACTTGATACACCAGCTACATGCCGATGAAGAGAAGATTGTAAATCGAAAGACAACACAGAGTCTTTATCTGTCCTTTGGAAACTTGATATACCAGCTACATGCTGATGAAGAGAAGATTGTAAGACGAATGAGTAAAGACTCTATACAAATTCAATGCCGCGGAAGCATTTTCTCCGAGACGTAACCGAGTACCAAGATCTTTCCCTGCAAAAAGCGGGACGCCATATCTTAAAAACTAACTATAGAATTTTCTTGAAAATAATCTCATTATGTTTTTCTTGCCCGAATGGTTATTCAACTACCAATTTAAACTAATCTAACCAGCCTATCCTAGGGGCATGGCAGAAAAAAAAAACCGGGGCTGGTGGAATACTAGCATACACCAGGGCTGGTACAATACCAGCATACGTCTCAGGAATCTGCGCCGCTGAAACGGCTATAGCTGCTGCCCTCAGAGAAGGTCTCCTCACTAAGTAACATTATAATCATTATGACTGTAAGCAGCTTTCTTGTACTGAGAGTATGACACTGAGCTGACAACGAACACGCACTGCATTGCGAATTCTATGGTGTTATTATTTTTTACGTATGGTTTCGTGAAAAATGTGCTTTATCAACAATTAACAAGTAATATCTGTAGATTTTTATCATATGTTAACTATGCACACGTACTTCGGTGTATTATACTGTATTGCCAATTAGTTTATTGTGAGCATCATACTCTATTACCTATTACAATGTACTGCATTACGAGTATTACACTGTATTACCAACTGACACATACTGAATCAAGAGCACTATACTGTACTACCGTTTAACAAGTACAGTAGTACACGTATTATACTGTATTATGATTGTTATACTGTATTGCCAATTAACACGTTGTGTGTTATGAATATCATAGTGTAGTACCAATTAACAACCACTGACCCACGAGTATTAAAATGTACTACCATTTAAAACCTACTGTATTACTTATAAACGACCTACTGTATTATTAGTATCATACTGTATTACCAATTATCACTTACTTCATATTACGAGTAGTATAATGAATTATAAATTAACACCTAATGAATCATGAGTATAACACCGTATCACCAATTACCACACACTGAATCATGAGTATTATAATGTACTACCATTTAACACGTCCTGTGTTAACTTTTATAATTTTATTCACAAAGCACCGCTGTCATTGCATGAAGATTTTAATTCAAAACAAACAAACAAACAAATCATTAATAACGTTATCCATCCACATACCAAATGTCACGACCCCTACAAATGTACCGCATCAACCTAACGTCTCGTTTACGTGGGCATGAGACGCGATGACGTCATCGGAGGGAATGACGCCCATTGGTCGAAAGGAAGTCGCCATGAGACCCTTTGCTCATACTGTATTTATTCTTATGTTCTGACGTCAATTTATTATTCAACTATAATAATTTGGGATGTTTATACAGAGGAATGTTTACTGGAGATGAATTTACGCAGATATGTGCAGAGAGGGGGGAAAGAATTTGGAGACATTTGGGATTAATGCAATGTATGTGTTGTGTGTGTGTATCTATATGTATTTGTATATGTATATATATATGTATATATATAATATAGATATATAGGTATATATATAACATATATATATATATATATACTGTATATAATTATATATATAATATATAATACATATAAACATATATATATATATATATATATATATATATATATATATATATATATATATATATATATATATATATATATATATATGTATAAAAATTATATATAAACATGCATATATGTATGTATATATATATATTATATATATACATATATATATATATATATATATATATATATATATATATATATATATATATATACATATATATATATGTTAGTTATGAGTTAAAGTCCTTCTGATCCTCTGTAGGCTCATAATATATGTTCCCGTTTAAGCGCTGAATTACCTCATAGGTCCCAGTGCTTGGCCTTTGGCCTAAATTCTACATTCAGTTCAATTCATACGCGAAAAGTTTAATTCCAAAATTCCTTTGATGTTTCAATGTCACTTAAGCTTTATTAAACAACTTAATGAATGAATAAGTTTTTTTGAGGGAATAACTTTATACTCAAATGCGGCTGTTCTCATTTAACTCATTCCTATATATAATGAAATGTAAAGTGGATCTCTGTATTTTTTCTGTGTGTAACAACGACAGTCTATAGGGCTTGAATACTTTATATTTGCCGTCGACCAGCCCGGGGTCAGACTTTACCTAGTCACTGGCCCCTTCGTAAATATGCAAACGGTACATAACGTCCTCTAACCGGGACTTGCTCTCTCGAGCCTCTCTTACAGTGCCGTCATTTTACATGGTATGGTACAGTTATTGTGCTATCACAAAAAGTATATATGAGAAAAAAAAGCACACCAATAATACTGCTTTAAATACAGGTAATGTTTTGTCTCTCAGTGTCCCCAAACATCAACTGCCGTCTCATAATGCACTTCATTTTCACCAACTTATTTTCAAGGGTAACTTGCAAACTTCTAAACATTCACAGGTCAATGAATGGCTTTTTCTTTGTTTGAATACAGCTCATACATAACAAGAAGTGAATTTAAAAAAACTTGTTGAACTACAAACAAAATAAATGCTCAAAGTGGTAATCAAATTACTTGATGCTCCTACGCATACCTTCAGAATTAACCCTTGCAAATCTTAGAATATGAATCAATCTTTGGCAAAATTTCACACAATACATAGGTAGACGCCAACATCAACTAAAAAACAATCAACCATTTCCAGTCAATAAAAGGAAAAAGATCAAGGTATGAGGGAGAAGGCCTCACTGGACTCTATTCTACACTTTATAAAGAAATAGCTGAGCTTAAAGAGCAGACAGTCAAGAGTTGAACTGGTGTCTTTCACCAGGAGCTTACCTCCACAGCTGACTTAATTGCAGACTCAGTGATTCCAAAAGTGGGATCAGTCCTGCGCCTTGACCTCCTGGCAGAAGGCGGACGTGGTGCAGTGCCCTTTTCGTGGTTTCGGGCCAAGGCAAATTCATGTAGCGACGCACGCTTCTGTTGCCTGCTCATTGTCTCCTCTACTGCTACTGCTGCAGGCAGGGAAACCTGTGAGGCTTTCTTACCCCGAACTGGTGGTGACGGAAGGCTGTTGTTAGAAGTGAATCCATACGATATAGACGCTGCTTTACCACTATAAAATTGCTCTTCATATTTGTTTGCCCTAGCTGGGGGCTGCTGCATCATCTGGGCAGTGGACACTGGGACACTGGACAGTGACTGAAGTTTTTTTTTAACTGTTTCTATTGTCTCTTCAGGTGGCACTACAGTGGGTAAGGACTGTAAAGATCGTTGCTTCTTTGTGCGTGGACTAGGGATTGGAGCACGTTTATTTATCCATTCAGGAACAGGATGTGTATCCTGAGGCTTAGATACAGTTGTTGGAGATGGAGAGACAGGTGTTGGTGCAGTTACAGTTACAGGTTTAGAAATAGGTGCTGCAGTAAGAGATTGCTCACTTGGGGTCCTCTGACCTTTCTTACCTCTAGGACTTGGGCGGGGAAGTGCATCTTTAGTTTCACTTATTTCCCAGTAAATAGGCTCAGACTCATAGTAGTTGTTCCCTGGACCTGCATAACCTGAGTCAGAAGAATTCCTCTGTGTTTCACCCTTGTGTGTTGCAGCACTTGACCCTTTCTCCTGAGATAAGGTAGTTGCTATTTTATTTTCAGACACTATGGCATTACTTGTGACACCTGCATTACTATTTAGAGTTATACAGCTAACTTGACTTGGTGGCACTTCTTTGTTGGGGGTTGTGTTCAATGGTGCAGTGGGAGTTGTTGGTGTTGAAGAGCCTGTCGAATATCCATACCTGCCTTTCTTTGTTCTGGGACTTGGTTTGGGAGGTTCTTGGCTTTCTTGCTGAAGGTGTGCTGGTAAACTTAACTTTGTTACTTCTGTGGGGACTGGTTCTTTCAGTGCTGGTGATGGAACGCACAGTGGTGAATGGCCCTCAACTTCATATATTTTCACCGGAGGCTTTTCTGGAGCTGGTATACTTTTGGATGTAGACTTTCCAGATGCATTCATAACACAATTGGTTTCTTGACTCTGAATACTACTTTTCAATGTGCTTTCACTGCTACTGCCTGCATTGCTTGCTGACTTATCACTAGACACAGAAGGTGTTTCATCTTTACCAGGCACAGATTTTGCTGACTCTGTATTGCGTGGGGGTTCATGGAACACTGAAATTTCTTTCAGTGGCTGCACGATATCTACTTTTTCTGAAACCGCTGGCCTCTCTGGTTCTTTTGCAGGTGAAGGGGCATCATCAGTGGCACTTAAAAAGCTGTAATAATGTGTTGATGTATCATCATTTTCCATTCTTTTGACAGCAAGTAGTGCATCTTTTCGTATTAGCAAACCATCTTCCTCTACAAATGGATTTCCAACGCCTGGGGATGATTCGTGCGATATTGACTTCTGCTCATCAGAATCAATTGGCGAGATGTACTCCAAACTCTCAGAGGATCCTCTTCCTGCTTCATCTATAGATTTCATAGAGTCAGACAATGGGATTTCAGGTGTGACAGTCTTGTCACCAACATTTCTACCGTTCTTTGATTCATCCTGCACTGATGATGTACTTTGATTAACTAACAAACCTGTTTTGTTTGTTATAGCAGCTGGAGAAGGAGTATCTTTTGCATCAGAATTCTCTTTACCAGACATTTTTGGTGAACTTTTCAAGTCTTCATATCCAGTACTCTTATCAGAAGAATCATCACTTGTTTTAGATTTTGATGAACCCTTAAACAGGTAATCTTTGTTAAATGGACTCAACCTGCTTCTTCTTTTCTGTTTTTCAGAAGACTTCTCTTCTAACTGTTCTTTTCTTGGTTTAGTGTCCGTCTGCTGTGAAAAAATAGAACCAGCTAAATTCTTAATGGATTTTGGAATACTTGATGCTGATATTTTCTTCTTCTTACGATCAGGCTTTTGGAGGTCAGAGGGAACATCAATTTCACTAGCAGTTGTATTTAAATCCTTGGTACTGTCATCCCTCTCAGTAGCCTCTGCATTATCAGATGAAGTAACATCATTAATATCGTCCTTTGTTGTGTTTATAATCACCTCATTTTCATATAATTCAGGTTCTTGATTCTGAATTTCTCTAATGTCTGGTCTTTTGTTAACTTCCTCTGATAAAGTACTTTCTCCAGCAGTATTCTCTGTATTTTCTGTACTTGGACTTGAGTAACGATAATCATCAGAGATACTTGTATTTAATGTTTCCTCTTCCCTAGGAGCTTCTACTTCATCATTCTCAATATCAGGAGCATCGATGATAATATCCGGAACTATGGCTTTAGCACTTTCATTCTTAGGTGTAAGAGTTTTGTCTGCTGAACTGGGTAACTTCAATTTGACCTTCTCTGACTCAGCTACACCCCTGTTTAATTCTAGTGCTGGTTCAAGATCTACTGATGCACAGTTAATGCCATCTTCTGATCCATCATATGAATCTTCCTGCCCTGAAGAAGAATTAGTAAGAGCAAAAGGAGTTGATGCAATATAAATATCTGTGTCCTTATAAGAGGGTCTCTGTGAATCAATTATTGTTTTATTTGATAACTTGCCTCGGACTTGGAAGACTCTCTTCAGACTCTCCCTTCGTGCAGCATCATCTTTTTCTGGGTCACCTTTTTGCTCAACTTTGGAGTTGTAAGTTCGTAGGTACTCTTCATATGCTGCGTCATCATCAACAGGAGCGTTTAATTTGATCTCGTTGCGCGTAGCCCACTTTCCTGGTGGTTCGTCAAGGCTGTCTAATCGTATTTCTGATTTACTTTTTGGGAGGTCTGATGGGTTCTTTGAGTTCTGTAACTTTATCCATTTCTCCACACGCTGCTCTGTATCTTTGTCTAGGCTCTGAACCCAAGCTCGAGCCTTGTGTGATCCTTTGAATCCTTCTGCAGTTTCTGCAACAGGAACTTCAACAGCCTTCTTCTCTTCTGCTGCTGGCAAATTCTTCTCTGGTGACCTTTCTTTTTTATTACCTTTCAAAATTGCCTCTGAGCTTTTATTCGCGATATCTTTTGGTGTCACCTTTTGAAGCTGGTCACCCTGTTGCTTACTTCCAATGTCAGTGGCTTCGTAATAGGTGCTGTCAGGACATTCATCGTAGTCGACACCAACTTTACTCAGGTCATCGCGAGACCTGGTCAGGGTCCCTTTGCAGTCAAACCACTGATCGCTGTAGTCGGCGGCACTGGCAAGCGTCCCGCGGATGAACCTGTCGTCCTCCCCTTCGTCAGAATCTATGTATTCTATATCGTCGTTAGGCGCAAGAAGTCCCGGATTAGGAGAAGGGGGTTGAGGATCTGTTGTTCCAGAGTGATCGTGAACGGTTAGAACAATCGTGGGGTGCGTTTCCCCAGAGGCTCTTTGGGGTTCGTGGATAACTCGTCCACCTCCTACCTTGTCGGCTCCATCTTCTGTTTCCCCAGAGGATAGTTTCCCATCTTGTGTGCTCTCTACCTTCAGCAGAGCTAACTTTACATCTTCTGCAGCCGCTTCCTCGTCTTTAGGATTTACCCTGGAAGAGAGACAATTAAGATCATTAAGTATTTTATTTAAATGAAGAAGCTTATGTACTAGAAGATAATGTATGTGTGTGTATCTTAATTTACAAGAAACATCATACATTTCAGATTTGTACAGAATAATTTTTTAAATATTTAAAGCTGTCTTACATATTTACTAAACGATAATCCAAAACTGACAATAAATCTACCAAATACCTCTACTTTTAGTGTAGTGGCTATACTCTGAGGTACATCTTCCAAGAATAAATAGCAAAAAAGAAATAATTCACACTTTGATCAGAAACCTCCACACCCCATTTTCTTTGAAACTACACAATAACCCTTGGGTGTGTCACTATGAAATATGACAACTCAATAAAAGTAGGGGACAAAGCTTCAGAAAAAGGGCGCAAAATATGAAACAGTGGTGGCTGAAACATCATTTGTAAACACCAAGACCTGGAGCTACACCAAAGAGAAGGAACTGAGAAAAATGGATGCGCAGGGGTATGTCTGAGTAACCACAATGTAAATCCCCACTGGGAACTAAAATCCCCTCTGGGAACTAATAGCAATATTAGGAATGTGGCCTGACTGAGGCAGGATAGAACACAAGGAAGGTTGACTGTTCCCTAACATAATCAAATCAAATTAAAAAATTTTTCAAAAAGAGACTGTGGAAGGCCAACTCCATTGGATACTGCAGGACCAAAAGTGTGACAATTTTATGCAATAAGTATGAAATAGACATCGAACAGCTGAAGGATTATGAACATAAGAACCTGAAAAGAGGAATTACAGAGAAAATTACAAAGGATATTGACCAAACAAAAGAGGTAAAGAGAAATTAAATGAAAAACCAGAGAGTGATAGAAGGAAGTGGTGGGAGTCAGTATCTTAATGAACGTGGGAAAAACATTGCAGTTCAGATAATGGAAGTCATAATAAACAAGCAAAGTGTGAAAAAAAATTTCAAAGGAAACTAAACTGATGACCTATTTTGCATATAAGAAACTAGAGCTGTTAAAAGAGGCGTAATAGAAAAAAAAATAATTATATACGAGAAGCACTGAAAACCGAATTTTGGCCGCATGAGGAGTATGATAGCCTAAATAAGATGCATACTATTTTGAAAAAAAAAATGAAAAATAGGTTGGGACATATAGAAAGATACACATAGAAAATACAGAATAAATACCTAATAACTATAATTGCTCTGCATTTATCCCAAAAGGACATTTGCCAACAGATGATTAAGTGGGGTGAAATGTTACGAATGAGGAACCAGGCCTAGGGAACCATGACGACGAAACCAATAATTAATAACTAACAGGCAACAACAGCAGCATTTTCTATAATAATAATAATAATAATAATAATAATAATAATAATAATAATAATAATAATAATTTTTATCATCATCATCACCATCATCATCATACGGCATCTTTAATATGTGTATTCTCCAAAATAACTAAAAAAAATATTCCATGAATATGACACGTATTAATTTTTATGTATGATAGCATTTCATATTCTTATCAAAATCCAGTGATAATTGTTGGGAAAACCTTATTAGCTTGTGTACGTGACGGTTTGTTCATCATTTTTATACATAAACTAATGTTCAAGCGCATAAAAAGGAAATTTTTAAATTTTTGCTCCAAGTTGAGGGCAAATAGCATTTTATTAAAGTTTACCATCTTATAACGTACAATTTTCATTTTCTCACAGCACCGACATTCATAGAAAATGTAACTTTAGCGATGACTGAAACTTATATTCACTCGACATTCCGAAACACAAATACCAAACTTAAATTTAAAATAATTCAAAATGAATCATAATAAAAACCACAAAAGTAATAATCTGGATTATATAGCCAGTCAACACATACGTTAAGAGCTCCGCAATCCCTGGTAGAGTTGACATTATGTCTGACAGATATTTTTCAATGAAGAAATATATTTGAAGAAATATGGTCAAAACTTATATTTTCCGGCCAGTATTCTTCATAGTCAATTATTTATTTGCTGCAACACAGTGCATCTTGTTACAAACAACATCTACAGTCTACTGGTCTTGTATTCAGCTCTCTTATGTCAATAAGATGCTACTAAATCGTGTAAGTTACATTTAGTTGTAAATAACAAAATGGAATATTTTCTAACGGGCAGGAGAAACCCTTGTTTATATTTGTTGCTTTGATCATAAAAATAAAAATACCAGAATAAGAACATCAGTGTAAAATAATAAAAACTCGTTTTCGTTATGGTGTGGAAAGAAAAACGAATTTTAATTTTAAAAATGAACGTTACTTTATTTATTACTTTATGGTGAAAAATACGTAAATAAAAAAATAAGAAAGCATCCACGTGTATTGTTTCATGAAAGATATATGAATATATATATATATATATATATATATATATATATATATATATATATATATATATAATTGGTCAATATTTACCAGTGTGTAATTTTTCCCTATTATATATATATATATATATATATATATATATATATATATATATATATATATATATATATATATATATATATAAAACACCCCTACCCATATCTTCACCAAACATTGCCATATAGTGACACTTTTTAATTTTCTCTCTACATAGAAGAGGTCTCACTCTCAGTCCAACATAGAGAAAACGAACAGTTTAAGTATTCAACTAAATTCATCTATCATTTATTCAAGTCTACTTCTTTTCCTTCCTTCGTTATTTCTCTATATTTTTACCAAAAGTTTCAACCTCAACGTCAGTAGTTCCTATGTATGCCAGCCTTGGCGGAGAGAGAGAGAGAGAGGAGAGAGAGAGAGAGAGAGAGAGAGAGAGAGAGAGAGAGAGAGAGAGAGAGAAACCACCTCTTCCTTTCTTACCTACGTAAATAAATGGGTCTACCTTAGCGTGCGTTCAATGGATAAAAAAAGCGAGCAAAAAACCGAATGGGGTAGAAAGCCATACATGTCATCCTGACGTGTTCTTTCACTCGTAGATTTCACAGAAATTTGTCTTAGCTGTACGTTACTCTCTCTCTCTCTCTCTCTCTCTCTCTCTCTCTCTCTCTCTCTCTCTCTCTCTCTCTCTCTCTAGGCGTTGCTAGGGATCCTCTCTGCCAAACTCCTTCCACAAGTAAATAATGAAACAAAATACAAAAACGGAGATATACAAAGTAAATAATAAAATAATATGCAAAAATATAGATATATTAAGCGAAAAATATGTTAAAAGAGAAAGCGAAATCAAATTAAAGGTCACATATACAGCGTACCAGCTACGGGGAGGAGAGAGAGAGAGAGAGAGAGAGAGAGAGAGAGAGAGAGAGAGAGAGAGAATTAGGTGACGCCCATACACTTCCGCTCCCCCTATTTCTCTTTTTCTTTCTCTCTCTCAGTTTCACACTCCCGGGTGGGATGATTGTATGCACGTGCGCGTATGTGTATTTACTGAATACATTATAACACATGCGCACAGGTCTGTATGTATGTATGTATGTATGTACGTTTATATATATATATATATATATATATATATATATATATATATATATATATATATATACAAATATACATATATATCTGTATATATGAGGTATCAGTCGAGAAACATGCCAAGCGCCATCCTGGGTCAAAGTATTTTTCAATTTATCATATTTTAAAAATGGCGCTTGGCATGTTTCTCGACTGAAAAGCTCATATATACACATGTTAATATAATAATATATACTGTAGGCAGATGAATATTCTAAATTAACTGACAAAAGCCATGCTTCTAGAGTTGAAATAATTGCCTGAAATTTTCAATGTCTCTTTTCTGTAACTTTCGCCTTTTCAGAAAAAAAGCAGAAAAATTCTCAAGTCATAAAGTTAACACAACCAAAAGTCTGATCTTAAAGGACGAAGCAGCATCTTTTAATACTTCAAGAATTAAACAGAAAAAAATCTTTCTAACATACCTCCTACTTATTTAAATTTTTCAAATATAATTCTGTTACGGAATTATACTGTGTTTAGCATACCAAATACCCGAAAAATCTCGAAATCACAGCCTAGGAGTAATTAGCACTAATACTTCCTGTGGTCAAAATACTCGGGAAGAATTACTGATAGCCCTATTTGGAAGAACTTCCATTGTTGAGGCCCGAGTTACCCAAAAATGGCTTTTAATACTTTCTTTTTTTCCATCTTTTTTGGATAATATTATAAGGAATTCTACAGGTAGATACAGCTTTATCTTCGAGGCCTCCTTAGTGTTAAATAAATCCTGGCAATAACCTAATTTAAAAGGCCATTTTAGCGTAAACAACATCATTAATATTATCTGTTAAGCGCACGCATTCCATTCACTCTTTCATAGAGCCAGTAGCTTCGTATTTCAAAGAAGAGAAACCTATTTGAAAACATGAATACACAGATGTCTAGCGTTTGAGAAATTGAGAAAAAAAATTACTTGCACAAAAAATAGCATTAGAGAAATGCACAGTTACATAAAATAGTAACTAGCATTTGAGAATTGTAAAAAAAATGCAAAAATAACATTAGAAAATTATACAATTACATACAATAATAACTGACATTTGAGAATTTGAAAAAAATATATATAAACAAAAATACCATTAGAAAAATACGCAGTTACAATCAATAATAAATAGCATTTTTTGAATTTGAAAAAATATACAAACAAAAAATAACAGAGAAATACACAGTTACGTACAACAATAACTAGCATTAGAGAATTTGAAAAAAATAAATAAAAATAGCATTAGAGAAAGCGAACTGAGATTATTACACACACTGAAACATTATTTGGGAGTTTTCAAGACCATGAAATTATAGTTACGTTATCTTACGAATTACTGAGACAAATTATATATCGTTCTGTGTTGTGAGCACTTAGATAGATAACATACTATTCGCAAGCAGGCATAACTCATTGTAATGAGAGGCTGAACGCTCATAACATAATAACGGTGTTTAATACTTCAACATAAATATGTATATGAATTATGGATCATAAACATGCAACTTTAAATACGGCAAAATATGATAG
>JANJGK010009817.1:0-18605 GCA_039081455.1 Macrobrachium rosenbergii
TATGTGTGTGTGTGTGTGTGTGTGTGTGTGTGTGTGTGTGTGTGTGTGTATGTGTGTGTGTGTGTGCGTGTGTGTGTGTGTCGTTGTGTCTACAGAAACGAATATGGTTCATATCCGGCAAAATGTACTGGGCCTCTGTTCACCTAAATGTAACTTAGGTACAGTACTTTGTGATTAGTCGAGAGAGAACAGTGTGCTAACAATCTCATCTCAACGTTTGCTGAGAACAGAAAGGTAAAAACCCTCTGAAAAAGTTGTACAGTGAGTGTGCGTGTATATGTGTGTGTGTGTGAGGGAAGAGGGAATGTGGATGGATGCACGCAAACATGTTTTGCTTTATCAACCAAAATCACATTATACACATAAACAAATAGACATAATTCCCAATAATCTTACACTCATCCTTACCACCTTCCACTTCATATAATTGAACAGCTGTTCCTCTTACCTAATCTTTTGGAACCGTTCCCTTGTTCAATCTTTTCAACCCTGACCAGGTACTTTGTCACACTCTCATCTTTATACTACATCTCACATGCTATCTTTACAATTTCCAATGTCTTTCCATCCTTCAACCACTTAGCTGATCCACATATACTCATCAGTCACTTCCACAAGCATTCTCAAAGTTGCTTTAATCCCTTACACTCTTGTATCATTCAGCTCTGCCTCTCTTCTGTCTTCCACATTCAACATATCTTTAAACTGTTAAACTCGATTGATCTAGGACTGTTTTCACTTTGCACACCAACGCTCCATTTGTTTTTCATTTACTTCCCCGTAGAACATCTTCTAATCCTTACGAATCTGCTATCTTCTCCATCTGTTTTCACTATATGTATTCTTTTTATTTTAATTTACTTTCTTCTGTCCCCCTTTTTTCAGCTGCACACGACCTTCAGTTTTTTGTGCAGCTGCATCTCCATAATTTTTTTTCTTCACTAGACCTTCCATTTCCTCATCCTATCATCTAATGCATTTATTTTCTTTCCTAACCTCCCATAACCACAAACACGTCTCATTTACCTACTTCCTACTTGCCTCAATTACATTTATAGCTATAATTTCAACTCTTCTTTAATCGGCTTCAACTGAAACTTATATGGATTTTAACTCTCACTTCAGCTAAGAATAAGTCTCCCCTTATCAGAATTGCATCCATCAACTTGCTATTCATTTGTCTCTCTATATTATCCAGCAGACATATTGCTTCTGTTTTCTATTCCCCAAATATTTCCTATAGTCGGGGAAGTATTGGCTGCTACTCAAGAAGTATAGATGGAGTCCAGAGATGCTAGGTTTCACGTCGCCGTATCTAATTTTATGTCTCCGACTCCTTTTCACCATTAAAAAAAAAAAAAAAAAAAAGCTATCAAATTTATCAGCTCAGCCTTAACTGTAAGTATGATAGAGTTATCTTAGAGCCATTTACAAGTTGATCCATTTGCCCATATCCAAATACCTCTCCATAAGACTTTCTTCTTTGAATTTACTCCAGGAGATTCATAGCTGTCAGCAGAACTATCTCTTCTCTGTCATCAACCTGTAATGATCTCTGTCTTATAGAGACACATAGATAAATCGCTTTCCTCGTGGTTGTAGTAGGCTTGTTGATCATCATAATATCCATCCTTTTAATTACCCATTTTTATTCTATTTTTACGCCCAGCTTCAATGCAAGGAAAGAAAACACGAAATTTGTAAAGAAAGTAATGCTTGGTATACAGAGAAATGATAATGGTAACAAGAAAGAAGACATTTTCATTACATCTTTACAAGTGGAGGGAGGCCTAATTGTCTTCTCCCGTCTCCTAAACCCAGCTTATCCTTTTCTCTGAAAAAAGAAATCCCCCCGGGAAAAAAAGCAAATATTTTCGCGCCTATTAAGGGACACCAGCAGGGTTTATTGTCGGATGTGTTAAATGGTTCCTCGTTATAAGGAACCCCTGTCATGTCACTCGGGTAATTAAAAGACGAGAGAGAGAGAGAGAGAGAGAGAGAGAGAGAGAGAGAGAGAGAGAGAGAGAGAGAGAGAGAGAGTAAATAGGATCAGAAGCTTCATGCAATTCGCAGATGGGGCTTTGCTTGTTGTTATTCGTTTACATCAAACATTATTTGCCAATCACTTGCATTTTTAGCTCATTATTCATGACTATATAGACAATATGAAAATTCAGCACTTATTAACCCACTATTTATGAGAAAAATAAAAGAGAAATAAAGTAGAATTAGGAAAAATGAACAGTGCGATTATGTTTGTGATAACAGGGACAAATATTTCCGGGGAAGAACAAATGTGTTCTGGTAACAGGTGACTGCTCAAAGCATAGTCAATGACCAATTTCATCTTAGGAAATGAAAAGGAAGATAATAATGGTTTCTCAAGGGTTGTTGTCCTGCATTAGTGAAGGCAGTTATTTGGAAGATTAACTAGTGAAATTGGTGTAACAGAGAGATAAGTGAAGGATAAGTTTTATTACAAGGATGGATAACTGTGTCAGCGAGAAACTAGGGAGTAAATGAAAGGACTTCGCGAAAGATTGTTTAATCAGAAAGTGCCATGAAGTGCATGGATAATTGTAGAGATACCACTTAACACGATGGGACATTAAAGGAATTCTTGGGTCGTGAGAGCAATGTGTATCTGATAGGAAGTCTCCAAAAGAGCACATGAAATGGATATATAATCAACCCTTTAAAAAGAAGGGAAAAATAGTATGGTGTAGCAATTACGGAGGCATAAGATTACTCATGCAGTTCGAAACCCAGTTGTTTCTTTGATATCTGCGTGAGAAGTCTGAGATTTAAAAGTAGAACCATAGAACCATATATCTGTCATATATCAACCTCGGCGATGCTTAGGAGTCAGTTACTTAACATGCTTTACAGCTACTTGATTTTTAGGCGAAAATGCCATTGTTTGAGTGCTAGATGGAAGCTTGTGCCGTAACATAAAAAAAAAGAGAAAAAAAAAAAAACAGGTACAGCGCTTTAGTTAAGTACAAGCGTGCTCAATTTCACCATGGATATTTAATAACTGTAATGGGAAAGAACCGTCGACGTAGATGAAGGTTTATGAAATAAAAGAAAGGATAATGAAAATTAAATGTGAAATGGTTGAAACTTGTGTTGGCTTGTGATAATATACAGAAGTTGCATTCGCTGGTGAAACAAGCAAGAACAGTGATTGTAAATTTTTTCTATTGAAAGTTCATGTAGTAACGTTAATATGAGTCAAAAAACATGCAGTGATACTGATGTTGCTGGAGACAAAATAGCAGATATTGCTATTTAGCACGGAAAAATCTATAATTTTGGGTAAAATGGAAGACGAATCAAAAGTACCCGAAACTGGGGAGTTTCTGGAAACTTTTCGGAGCTGCTGAATAATACTTATCTCTGTTATTGAGGTGGTTATTCTTAGAGATATGAAGAGTAGTTGTTGAATGCGCCTCAAAAATAAAAGGAAAAGGGGAATTCTTTTTCTCAAATGAAGCATCTGTGTAGAACTTGTGCTAAGACGATATAGAGGGTAAAACCGTCGCGTTAAACCAACTATTTCCCTGAATGTCTGCAGAAAAGAAAATGGATCAGAAGCCACTGATATGGTTTAGCAAGTTCAGGTGATTGGAGAAGAAAAGTTAATAAGAAAAATATCTTATTTTGAAATGCTGTGTTACGGAAGCCACAGCGGATGGGTTGGAATGAAAAGAACTCAGAAATTAAAAATGGAAGATAGAGATATTAAAGGTGTATCCTGCTTAAAGGATGATCAACTTCAAGCTGATGGGCGTGTTAAAAGATTAGGAAAGTTCTCATCATAAGGGATTTGCCCTTTATTCGGCAATTATGAGACGGGTGTATCTATGGCTGCTATCTTGCCTTCTTAGCCATGAGACCCCAAGAGAAGACGTCTTCTCAGTGAAAAAAAACTGTTATAGACAAAAATAGACACGGACTATGGAAATAAATTTTTTCAAGGACTCTACTAGGAAATTTATTTTACGCCAGGCTTCTTCAGAAAATGACTAAATGTAGACATTATTTTTCTTTCAGAGTTGCTACTTTAAGGCCAGATATTAAAAATCTTTCCTTATTATGAAGAGATTTTGATCATGACGTCGCTGGTGGCGTTAAAGCTTGTTGAATTTTAAGGCATTTTTTTGAATAGATATCCCTATTAATTTCAATTTCGTTACTGTTATAAATTTCGGGGGATGTGGAGCAGCAAAAAAAAAAAGTGTCCTTAGCTGAAATGGCTTCACTTGGTGGATGTCTGCATTTTGTAGGGTTCCTTCGTGTTTTGATTACAATAATTTAATTGAGACACCTGCTTCTGTAGAAATAACACTCGCTGATCTCTATAAATATACTTCATTTCATCCTTAACGACAAGCCAATAGATGAGAGTAAACTTTCCTTATGATCCATCCAGTCCGGGAGGCAATACTTTTCATGTGTTTTCGTATCCTCACTCACGGCACATGTAAACGAAATAACTTCAAGCCACGTTTAAAGGATTACACCAAGACAGAAAATATCTGAGATAGTAAATTTCGGCTTTGCTATCCAGAAGGACGTTATCTTCTCCGGCATCTTTGTTCTGTCTCTCTCTCTTCCCACACAGGTGCTATAGTGTTATGCATACGACTGTTTTTACAAGCCCAATAGTCAATGCACGCCAACAATACGATCCGCTTGTTTCTTACTATTCGCGACATTCCATTCTAAAATTGTCTGAAGGAACGGAAAAAAAATATCTCCATTCTGAGCATAAATAGGAACTGTAATTTGATAACGGAAGGCGATTTACAGCCCTAACCATCCGACTGCAAAAAAAAAAAAAAAAAAAAACACACACGCACACTATATATATATATATATATATATATATATATATATATATATATATATATATATATATATATATATATATATATATATATATATATATATATACATATATATATACACACACACACACACATATATATATATATATATATATATATATATATATATATATATATATATATATATATATATATATATATATATATATATATATATATATATATATATATATATATATATATATATATATGTGTGTGTGTGTGTGTGTGTGTGTGTGTGTATGTGTGTTTGTTTATACACATACATATAAAGAAAAGACGTTTAGAATTCGATTTCAGAAAGTGACGGAGCTGAAGTTTTGCCAGATATAAAATGGAAAAATTATCATCTCCAACGAAGGGTTATGAATATAATAAAAGACATGATCTCATATAATTCTTGATTATCGTCAGTGGAAATGGTTGGAAAATGTTCCCCTCAAAACAGTTCCAGAGATCATGTGTTATTTTTCAAAGAAAAATGTTTTTTTACCAAGAACGAACCATGGTTGATATCATCGATTTATTGGAAGTCTTTATAATCACAGTCTTGATTTATTATACAACCAGCTGCCAGTCACCGTTCGGGAAGAAAGCATTGTGAAATGATTCTTCATTATTGTTCCAAATAAAGTAGTGGATTTTCCCAACATTATTCTTGTTAGTGATGAAATTTCTACAAGCAAGTCTGACATGATCTGGGAAATATTACTATCAGGGCTGAACTTGGACTTAAAGGACATCGGGAATGTCACCATCCATCTCAGTGACTTCGAAAACTATGGATTAGATACTTATACTTGTCATTTCTGACATTTTATTTTTCACCCCTTCTCATCCCATTTTCCTGTAGGGGCTGATCTTGGGCTTACAATCTATAGGCAGGACCAGCCCCGTTTCAGGGAAGTCCACCTCCCTATTCTTGAATCGTTAGCGATCAAGAAGCTTGTTCCCTCTTTGAACAATTATTCCTCGTCCTAAACCACACCCCACTTTGTTTATTGTTTTTTTCATACAGCAACTGAACTTCGAGGAACAAGGTCTGTTAGTTGAAATATTCTAAGTGTTAATTAGTCGTTGTGATACAATCAGAATAGTGAAAAATTGAAGGAAGTGTGGGAAGCTTCCTTTTACGTAGTGAGCCAGGTTCTAGCGAGAGAAAAACAGAAGATAACGTAGCCTAGTGAATCAAGTGTTTTCTGATTAATTTTCACCCTTTTAGTAAACTCTAGAGTCATTTGAACCCGCGTGGACACCATTTTGGTCATTGTTAGGGAGGGCATTCCACGTGTCAGAGATTTTCTCCATCACCTTCCTTAAGCTCCAACCCTTGCCAACCAAAATCCTGATTTTTTTAGAACACAGAGTTCATTCTTGCATGCATTTTCTGTAAATTAAAGTTCATTAGTCATTTCAAGTTATTGTTCCAGTAATTTATGATGTATAATTAATTTATAAATTTGTCCATGTATCATTTACACGGAAGAATAGTCGTGTATTTCATTTTATCTATTAAAGGGATAATTTTTGCTTATTCATTCGGCCAACAGGCCAAAGTATGCTTGTTATTGCCTGCCAGTGCATGCATACATGTGCTTGTTATGAATGGGCCTGCCCATGCCAGGGAAAACTTCCATTTTATATTAGCGTAACTCGCTTGATGACATTCTTTCCACTTTAAATCCTAAACACGTGACTTGTATTTACTGATCGGGTATTTTCTTTTTTCATATTATTTGTAACTTTGATTCCATTGTAGTTTATTCACTTCTAACTTTGATAAATCGTTACCCAATTATTCCTATTAAGGAGAGCCGCCGGTTCAAATTTTGTTCCACTAAGAGATAAGGTAGTTCATTTATTCATGTTCCATTTTCCATGAGTTGAAGAGAAGGGGAACCTTACCTTAGGTATACCTGCTATAAAACATTTTGCTATTTAGCATATGATTAAATGTACGAATAAGACTTTTGAATTTTCCATTACTTGTGTCATTGAGGGAATCTTTTCTTTATGTCACCCAACTGTTAGCTTTCGAGGGGATTAATATTAAATATTTAGGCACTGCCATTAAGACATAGAGCCTTACCTTACAATCCAGGAGAAGTATTTTCATTTAATTACCATGACTTGTTAGCCCAAAGCAAGTCCTATACCAGGTGCGAATTAAACATTATGACCAATCATTCTTTAAACCAAAACTGTGCGTACAATTTCGCCATTGCACACCACTGTCCTGCGAGTAATAATTTTCTGCTATGCCTTGGGCAACTGAATCTGATTGCTGCTTCAGTTAAGCAAACCCATTAATATAAGACAACTATTTGTTAACCTCTGCATGCATTATTGCAGACCTATTAATCACATTGTTCCTTGGAACAACCTTGCATTTTCGTGCCAAATCTTAATTATTCCATTCTTCAGAACCCACTTGTTCATACGTGCCAACCACTTAGCTGTTCTTCACCACAACTTGTGCCACATGTTACCTCTGTGTCCATGTGTGTCCCCATTTATCAGTTTTAAGAAATGTAACCCATGTCACCTTTTGGCAGGGACACCTGCCACAGTATACTTGCCCGCATTACTACCTTAAGTACATTGCCTAACGATACTTCATCCACTTGTGACTAAGTTTCACTGGACCAAGTGCCATTTTCTATTCCATGTAAATTGCTTGCACGGCCCACGCATCCTTATGAGTACCTAAGTGTAGCCCACCCTCTGTACAAAGAAAATAGCAACATGTCCGCCGACGAGTACAAAACCTTCACGGAGGTAGGGAAAGGTATGGGGTTAAAAGGGGAACAGCTGGCCCAGTAGCTGGCCCAGTGTGTCTGAGACCAGGTAGCTGCTGCTAAGAAATCAGAGGAATGGCTGCAACAATATGAGCAACTAGAGAAAGAAAGGGAGTGTCAAGATAAAGAAAAGCAGTGAAAGCATTAACTAGCATTGGGGCGAGAGAGAAAGGAGCAAGATGAAACCCAAAGGTTGTATGAGCTAGCCCTAAGGGAGAAGTTACTAGCCTTAAAGGAGAAGGAAGTTGAAATCGAACAAGCCAAGCACGACAATGCCATGTGGCACTGGACCAACACCAAGGCGCTAATCCCACCATGGCCTCCGCTCCTTCCGTTATATCAAACATCAGTAACCTCATGTCTCTCTTGAATGAAGCAGAGACAGAGGCGTGGCTGTAACAGGTAGAAACCCTCTTCAATGAGTACAAGCCAACTGACACTGAGAAGGCAATGATCCTAGCAAAACACATGGCCAGAAAGGGACAGGATGCCATAAATCCCTTGGAAAATGGTGACAAGGGAAACCGTGAGGTGGTTAGAAAGGCCATAGCAACAGCTTATGAGATCACACCTGACCGTTAGAGTTAAGATGACGAGACCTTCCCAAGGAGGTGGGTCAAACCTGGTCTGATTGGTCCTAAAAAAAGAACCAAGCCTTGTGGTGATGGATCAACAACTTGGAGTGCAAGGAATCTGAGGACTTACTGAGTCGACCCCAACTTGAGGACTTCCTCAATTACAACCCCAGCCCCTTAGCTCTACACATTAATGAGAAACAGCTAAAATTATTCACTGACTGCTGCCTCCTGGCTGATGATTATGAGATGTACCACCCATCTTCCAGCACCTCCCATAGATACATAGTTCTCTTGGGCACTACACCCTCATCAGTCCGACCCAGGAACAAACCTCTTCATCGTGGCTTATAAGAACTTATTGTAAGAAAATATGGCATTTTGAAGCCCAGTGTAAAGCTAAAGGGGGAGACATATTAAAGACCCCCTCTAACCAGAACTCCCAGCCTAACCATACTGTAACTGCTCCTCCTAGAGATTGTAGCCAGGCTTATTGCCACACTTTTAAGAAATACAGGCATACCACGAATTTCAAGAATTGCCCTAGAAGGAAATCTGCTGCCAGCATTGCTATGACGGCCACTCATTCATCATCTTTAGGACCCACAGCTGTGGGGACTATTTTTGTTGCACCTCCTCGAGGTCATTACACACTCAACAGGTCTCTGCATTTGAGGACACTGAGTCTCAAATCTCCCTTATAAGGAGAGACAAGGTACCCAAAGGGGCCACTATTGAATACAACAAGCCCGTAACAATTGAGGATTTAAGAGGTGCGAAAGAAACGAGCAGGATAAGGTTACTGCTACTTTACTCATGATCCAGGCAGTTTATATAGTGGCAGACTGGCGTCGCGCCGCGGAATACAATGGAAACCTCGGTGACCTGAGGTCGATAATAAATAACAATAAATACAGCAAACCAGTACACTTTATAATGTAAGAGCAGACAGAAATGGAATTGGATACAATCTTGATGCCTGTGAAAGAAGAAACATGTGATACATTTTGACAGCAGTAAACAAAATATATACATAGTTTAAATGATTGAACTTTGCGTGACCTGATGCGTTAGGCGTGACTAACTGTAGGCAAAGAAAATGGGACGTCACCAGAGAAAACTTGCCCAGCAGAGACTTTACAATTAACACTGCTGTAACGGGCCTCTGTGGAGTTGAATTTCTTGCTGAAGAAGGCGATGGGCTGGGGGGCGCCGTCGATGACCTGCTCCAAGACAGCACCACAGGCGACGTTGCTGGCATCCATCGTCAGCTGGAGGGGGGTGTTGGGATCCTGGTGGGCCAAGGCGGTTGCCTCAGCGAGGGCGGCCTTCGTCAGGGAGAAGGCATGCTGATGGCTGGGTCCCCACAACAAGGACTTTGGATGGCCTTTGAGTGTTTCTGTCAGGGGGGCCATGGTGTATGTGATCCCGGGGATGAACCTCCTGAAGTAGTTCACCATCCCGAGGAACTCCTGGACGGCCTTGACGGAGGTGGGGACGGGGAACCTGGTTACAGCTGCAACTTTGGATGTGAGCGGGCGAACACCATCCGGGGATATCTCTTGGCCCAGGAAATCGGCTTTCTGGATGCCGAAGGTGCACTTGTCGAAACGTACGACGAGGCCATTCTCCTGCAGGTGCTGCAGTACTGCCCGGATGGGTTTCTGGTGCTCCCTGTGGGACCTGGAAAATATAAGGATATCATCTATGTAGCAGACACAAAACTTCAGGTCCCCCAGGATGCTCTTCATGAGCCGCTGGAAAGTCGCCCCGGCGTTCCTCAGGCCGAAGGTGGAGAAGGCGAACACGTAGGACCTGAAAGGCGTGATGATGGCGGTCTTTGGTGTCCTCTGGCGTGACTGGTACCTGAAAATAGGATTTCAAGAGATCCAACTTAGTAAAAATTTTGGCCCCGTGGAAGGAAGCCGTTAGGTCGTGCATGTTCGGCAGGGGGTAATGGTCAGGTTCTGTTGAGAGGTTAAGCCGCCTGTAGTCGCTGCAAGGTCTCCAGGAGCCGTCTGGTTTCTGCACCTTGTGGAGGGGGGATGCCCACGGGCTGCAGTCCTTCTTGCAGATTCCCATCCTCTCCATTTCAGCGAATGCGTTCTTGGCCTCCTGTAGGCACCTCGGGGGAAGCCTCCGGAACCTCGCATGTGCAGGGGGGCCCTTTGTCTTTATGTGATGGTAGATGCGATGTTTAGCTGGGGCACCAGGGATTTAGTGGAGCTCGGGCCTGAAAACTTCCGGGAACTCCGTCAGCAGCTGTGTGTACTGGTGGGGGGCTGTGGAACAGATGGTGGGCACCTTGGGTCCCGTTGCCAACAAGAGGGGCTGGCAGGAGTCGGTGTCGAGGAGGCACTTCCTACCAACGTCGACTGTCAGCCCGAAGGGGGCAAGGAAATCCGCACCCAGGATGACGAAGTCCCAGGAATATCTCTGGCCAAGGATGGAGATCGACAGGGGTCTGGTGCCGTAGGAGAGGATGGGGGACCCATTGGTGGCCGTCAGGAAGGCAGCCAGGTCCTTTTCTCACTTGAGGTCCTCTCTGGATGCCGGGAAGATTGATCTAATGGCCCCCGTGTCGACCAGCATCATCCAGCCAGAGACGGTGTCACGGACGTAGAAGCCTACTGATTCTGGGCCCCTGGGTTCTCCTGCTGCCATGGCGGCCTGTCCTGCTGGCCACCGCCACCCCCGTTTTTTTGAATGGATGAATGAACAGGGCAGCAGGCAGTTCCGGGCGTCCCTGCTGAACCGCCTGTGGTAGTGGCACAGCCACGGGGAATTCCACCTGTTGTGAGGTGCTGGATGCCTCCTGGCAATGGCGTTGACTTCCTGCTCTGCACCCTCTTCCTGCTGGATGGTGCTGACTGGTAGTGCGGGTGCTGGTACCCGCTTCGTTGCCCTCACGGAGTCTGTCATGTTCTACGCTGTGTGGATCAGGGATTTGTGTCCGGACCTCCGGGAGGAGCTGACGAAGGAGAAGCTCCCGCGACAGGCTTATTTCGTTTTGTTTTCCGGTGCCGTCGGTGTCTGGGAGGGTGAAGAGGTCCTTTATCATGCCCCATGACTCGCTGACGCTCTGCTTCTGCCACGGGCTGACGGTAAGGTCGAGGGCGCGGGCGGCCCGCTCGGCAACCGGCAGGGAGCATGCCTCGAGGAGGGACTTCTTCAGGAGGTGGTAGGTGAGGGGGTGTGCGTAAGACACCCACGGGACGAGCTTCTTGTAGACTTCCTCCGGCAGGGCGTTAAGTACAGTATCCGCCTGCAGCACCCCGTTGGTGAGTTCCACCATGTGGAACTGGCTCTCGACCATGTACAGCCATGACGATGGGTTCCCCTGCGTGAACGGCGGCAGTTTTAAGGTCAGGGCAACCCGTGATTGTCCTGCTGGGCAGGGGAAAGTGCGGGTCGCGGGCAGGGGTGTGGAGGAGCGTGAGAGCCTCGGCACGGGGGCAGGCGTGGGTGATATGGGGGAGAGGTAGACATCCGAATCCGCTAGGTTAGCGGTTAACTGAACGAGGGAAGGGATGTCCGCGTCCATACTCGCTCTTTGCACTCTTAACTGGAGTGGGGTACTCGGGTCAAAACGCACTTGGAAGCGCGCCGTGTGAGTCCGCTGATGACGCTGGTGATTTTGCCGCCGAGAGTCAGCACTCCCAAACTCTGGTTCAGCACCGTGATTAGTCCACTAAGGGCGTGAGTAAGTTCCTGAAGCCAAGACTGAGTCACCGTATGGTTCTGCTAATGGCTTCGGGAACCACTCCAGGGTCACCACTTTAAGAGGTGCGAAAGAAACGAGCAGGATAAGGTTACTGCTACTTTATTCAGGATCCAGGCAGTTTATATAGCGGCAGACTGGCATTGCGCTGTGGAATACAATGGGAACCTCAGTGACCTGAGGTTGATAATAAATAACAATAAATACATCGAACCAGTACACTTTACAATGTAAGAACAGATAGAAATGGAATTGGATACAATCTTGATGCCTTTGAAAGAAGAAACTTGTGATACATTTTGACAGCAGGTAAACAAAATATATACATAGTTTAAATGATTGAACTTTGCGTGACCTGATGCATTAGGTGTGACTAATTGTAGGCAAAAAAATGGGACGTCACCACAGAAAACTTGCCCAGCAAAGACTTTACAATTAACACTTTTAGCAGAGACTTCACGAATGACTTTACAGATGACTTTACAAGGACATCGATAATTGGAGGCTGACACTCCTGACTGTCTGATTGAGGGTCACCAGGCCCCACAAAGTAGGATTTATATGCCTGGAGTAGCCAATCATATTCCTGGAGGCTATGACCTCTTCCTAAGACAGGATCCCATTTCCCAGCCCCTCTCTGGGCCTTCCATGGGTCCTGTCCCTCTCAAGTCTCCATCAGGCACTGATGTTCATTCCAGCCCTGCTGTCAAGCCACAGCCAGTGCCTACACTTGGACAATGTAGTGCTAGGCCAAGTCTGGTCGTTGAGCCCATGCCAGGGTAAGGTTTTGGTCCTTTGCAACATGTACCCAAATGGAATTCCAGCATTCTTAGCCCGATGCCGCTTATGTTTTCTCTACAAATCCTGTGCCTGAGTCTGCCTTAGTGTCTGTGTCAGAACACAGTGTCGACCTCCCTTCAGGAGATCCTAATCTGGGGCCCCCTCTTGTCCACCAGCCTGGCCTTGCTACCAGTGTCTGGCTGGGAGCCAGCCCGAAGCTCAGTAGGGCCTTTTCTGGATTCCCCTGACTGCAGCAGAAGTGTGTCCCCCAGTGCAGCCTCACAACCTGTGCCTGAGTTGCTCCTTGCAACATGCAAACCTCTGGCACCTACAGCCACCTCTTCTTCTTCACCACCATCTCCAGAAGACAAGGCTCTGGTGGACGACCCTCTTCAAGGAGTCCTATTTCAGCTGGTCACCGATGTGGAGGCCATGCAACAGAAACTAGGAGAACTAGTAGGCACCACCACTGTCCAGGTTGTCAGAGCAACCGAGGCACTAGCCAACTCAGTACTGTACCTGTTTCGCCAGTTAATATAATACCCATAGTCACTTCAGGTCTAGGTCCCATGGGCAGTTGTATTGAGGGCCCAGACCTGGTCCAATGGTCTTCTCCTCTGGAGATGCATGCCTAAGTTCCACCTAAGGAACCTCAGCCTGAAGTTTGAAAGAAACCAAGGAAGAAGAGGAGTAAGGAGTGTAGAAGGTCCAGATATTTACCAGAGCCACCGCACTCTCATGGCACTCGTGTCCTATATCTATAACAGAGCCTTATCTTTATAGAGTAATCATGGCACCTTGCCCAGAGACAGGTGCCTAGGTTATCTCCTGATCTGTAAAACAATGGGTTGTATATTGAATCATTTATTTGTCTTTAGCTGAGACTGTCTGCCAGTACAGATGAAGAGTAGGCCCTAATTCCATTTACATGTATTTTATGATTGTCAATGTCTTGTCTTACTTTGTATCCTTGTGTCGTATACTTAAGCCTTTTAGTAGAATTGTTTAAATTTCCCGTTGTTAAAATACGACAATATTTACTTAGCCTAGTGTTTTCACATTATGGTGTTGTGTTAGCTGAGTTCTGTGTGGAGTTCAGTTAGGTTACCTTCTTTGTTACCATCTGTCAACAGCAGTGAGAGACCTAGAAGTTTGATTTGATCCCACAGAGTGTATGTCCTTTAAATAAACTCAGGCACCTTACTCTTAGCATTAGTGATTGTTTAATTATAATAATGCCACCATTGTTTAATGCATGATTAACCCCTTGTCAATTAGGACACCATAGGCCTATCTCTCCTCCTGAAATGAGTTTAGTGCTAGCAGTGACATGAATACTAAGCAATTTTAGAGCTAGTTTTGTTAAGGGATCAATTTTGGCTGTGAGAGATTTTAAAGCAGCAGCAGCCCTAGCCTGCAGACTTTCTGTTCCAAAAGGACCTGGAATTTCTGCTTCAATGGAGAGTTGTTATGAATATTATTTTTTCTCTCATGCTACTGCCATGTCGATGATGAGTTCTTTTTATTTTGAAAAAAAAAAAAAACTGTACAACCAGCGCAGCTTTCATTTATTTTATTAAGACCTGAGGGGTCTTAAATAGCCAATTACGGCCCTGAATTTTCTCCTCTTTCCCTATGAACTTTTACTGCTGGGCTGAATCATTTCAGGTAAACTCTACATGGCAACCGAGGCCAGCTGGCAATGACCCACGATCCCTGTGACCCTGCCGAGGCCGTTCTTCTCCTGTCAACCTCTAAAGAGAACGGACTTAACCAGTGGTCTCCTGTCTTCACTTGGACGACAAAGTACTTGTGTCGAGGCTTACCTCATCTCCACACGGGCCAGAGCCGTACGAGACATTAATTGTGGAATTAATATACCTCAGGTAAGAGTTTATTCTCTCGTATGTTTAACCCACCGCTTTTGTTCTTTGTCTCCCTCTCACATGTCTCTTCCTAAGTCAGTCTCCCTCCAAGCTTGGTGATCTTCTCTCGACCACCTTCTGAACAAGTAATCTTCTACATAACCCCTTCTCCATATTGGCTATTGCTCATTTAACATAAATTCTCCAATTAACTGATTATTGGAATTGTTTTACCTTATGCCCAGCTGCCATATTGCCTGAGCTGGAGGTACCTTAAGGTTATATCAGTTTATCGAAATCCTCCCCCAGCTTTCAACTGAATTGGGCTGCTTAAAGCCTTTCTCATCTCATGCATGCCGGCATTAGAATTAATCACGGTCATGCTCTCTTTCCATAGAAATGTTGTGTAAAGCTGTGTTACAACGATTCCAATTACACGTGTCGTATCTCAGATCCCCCAGAAGACCCTTTCTTCGAGTACATTAATGCTCATACTTTTAATAAATATCACGGTAATTTATTTAATTGTTATGTAAATATATGTATTAATTTTCCTCAGTCTAATTCCAAGTCCTGAATGATAATTTTTCTTATTTTTATATATGCATAGGATCTGTGCAACTGCACAAGGCAAGGAAAGAGCAGGTAACCATCTGCAGATCTTTTATATATATATATATATATATATATATATATATATATATATATATATATATATATATATATATATATATATATATATATATATACATATCATAAGCTGATACTATAACTATATTATAAATAAAAAAGAGGAGAGCACGGCAGTCCAACCTCACTCGTTGGATATCCGTCGAGAGGTGCAAGTTAACACCGCAGGCACAGGTCAGAACGGGGAGATTAGATTTATTTCTGGGAATAATCTGCTTCTAAGTCATGCATTCACAAGTGGCTGCTCCACTTGGATATACAACTTTATGTTTACTTTATTTGATCAAATATAATGCTTCCTCTACACGTCTGCAAAAGAAATACATTGAAAGAACAATTAATATAAGTAAATGTTTTTATGCAAGTATGCAAAGAACACAAGTGCCAAAAGACTACCATGCATGTTTGTATATGCTATTATTTATTGTTATTAGTAAACATGTTTAGGTAACGATGTGCATCATTTTCAATATTTGCTAAAATAAATATTTTCCTCACTCTATATCACCCTAAGATGAAAGGCATTCTTAATTATCAGAACTAGAAAGTAAATGTTTATCGTGCCCAGATCGAAATCGAAAAATATTACTAGATTTTATTCTCTGACAACTAGGATATATTTAATTGAAAATAAAAAGTTTTCGCAGGTGAGCTCAGCATTATACAATGTATTGTATGATGACTCTCTCTCTCTCTCTCTCTCTCTCTCTCTCTCTCGTGCTTCTAATGGCCTTAGTGACATTCCATGGTTTCTCCGATAAAATCCTTTATACTAGAAGGCACCCTGGTTTCCAGTGATTTAGACAAAAAGTGTTTAATTATATTTTCCAGAAGGGATCACTTCCTTAAAAGAGGGTAGGGCGAGGGATTCAGGTTGAACCGAAGTGTTGGGATTGTTATATCATTTTGGTTGTTGCTAGGCCTACATGTTTTCTCTCTCTCTCTCTCTCTCTCTCTCTCTCTCTCTCTCTCTCTCTCTCTCTCTCTCTCTCTCTCTCTCTCTCTCTCTCTCTCTCTCAGATTATATTTTGCGGGTAAATTTAATCTATACACAATTACTACAGAAATTTTTGTCTGATTGAATTATCCTATTTACCAAATTACTTATTAATTCAATTCCAATGGTTTCTATTCGATTTCAAGCTAGGTAAACGTGAATTTTGTTTTCTTGTACTATCTTTTTTTTATTTTTATTATATTTCATAGTTAATATTTGTATTTTCGCTTGTCTCTCGACTTACGTCTTTGACTGACTGTTGATATAATTTAGGAATACCTCAAGATTCCCTTACAGGTAGGCAGCAACGAATGGATGTTGATGGAATCTTTAGCGGACCAAGGCCTATTGTGTCTGGAGTTCCACAGGGTAGTGTGCTTGGTCCGCTGTTATTTTTAGTGTATGCCAGTGATATGGTTGTTTACTTGGAAAACAAGATTATTCAGTATACCGATGATGCAAAACTTGTCCCTACTTATGAAAAATGAAACTATCCTTAGTCTCCATCGTGACACAGAGAGGATTAGTGAATGGTGCATACAGTCGGGTATGAGGATGAACTCCAGTATGACAAAAGCATTACTGATTAGCAGATCTCTTACAGATTTTCCATCCTATCCTCCCCTTCAGGTGGATGATACTCTACTGAATGAGTCTGAGGCTTTACTATTCTTGGTGTAATTTTTTACTCGCATTTTACTTTTGAGAAACATTAGATGAAAGTATCAGCAAATGCCGTACGAAAGTTAGGTATTGCACGTGAGGCCTTATATATTTATATCAGTGATAAAATCAATGCAACCTGTTTTAGGTCATTTTTCCTAGAATATTGTCCTCCGGTGTTGATGTCTGCTTCTGCCAGAGATTTATCTCTCTTAGATAGAGTGGTTTTATGGTGGTAGGTTTCTGTTCATTAACATTAGCCCTTATGACTTACACCATCGACAGATGGCGTCTTGTTTGTTAATGTTTCATAAGTTGTATTTGAACTGAGATCTTTTACATTCATAATTGATCCCTGATCCCCTTTTCCTATCGAGAGCAACCAGATTTGTTGCACAGAAGCACCAACATGCTGTAAATGCGCCTCTCTGTCAAACTTCTCAGTTCCAGCATGTCAATATTCCTCACACTGTTGGACTGTGAATGGTCTCCCTGAGGATGTCGCGTATTTGGAACTTCAAGAGTTCAAGCGATGAAGCCCCGCACATTACTACCCCAAAACAATTCTCTTTGTGTTTTAATAATTTACTTATATTTTCATCTTTTCATTTATTGATTGTTAAATTATTTTCTTCTGATAACTGATCTCTTCTTTTTGTTTTTCCCATTACCTTCTGTTACTTCTTTCTAATGAAAACCATATTCGTTGGAATCTTGAATTTCAAGTGAAAGGTCCCTGTGGGCTTGTTCCGTGTGAATAGGTTTATATTTTGAATAGTAATAATCATAAGAAACAATTTAAGAAGTTGATTCGTTAGTTGGGCAGAATCTTTCCTGTAAGAGCTCTTAGTCCTCTCGAAGCACAGGATTATATCAGTCCGTACCAATCCTATAATGTGTGTCATTTGCCTCCAGCTTTTCATTTATTCTGAAATAGACTGTTGTAGCACAGAGGCGGCTCTTCTCATAATGGTAACTGTTTTGTTGTAACTTTTTTAAACGTCTGTAACTACTTGATATCACAGCTTGACGCGCTTTCCTTTGTTTTTCTGCTCGTGTGTGCCTGTAAAAGGATACATGTTTTATTATTATTTAATTTGGAAATGTCTAAATCAATTTCAAGAATCCTTGATGGCTTTCAGTTTTGTTTCCTAACTGCGTAAAGCTCAAGTTTCTTGTAAAAAATGTAAAGGATTTCTTTTTCCTAAAAGATCAAATTTACCAGTGCGCTAAGTTTTCTGGGAAATAGGAAACACACTAATAAGGAGACTATTTTTGGTGAACTTCTTAATTCATGCCTTATAGTTTGTTCATATTATGAACAAACCTATTCACACGGAACAAGCCCACAGGGACCTTTCACTTGAAATTCACGATTCCAACCAATGTGGTTTTCATTAGAAAGAAGTAACAGAAGGTAATGGGAAATACATAAAGAGGAGATCAGTTATTAGAAGAAAATAATTTAACAATTAATAAATGAAAAGATGAAAATGTAAGTAAATTATTAAAACACAAAGAGAATTGTTTTGGGTTAGTAATGTGCGGGGCGTCATCGCTTGAACTCTTGAAGTGATTATCGATTCTGGCTTGTTAGTAAGAGGAACTAGAGCAAGAATACAAT
>JANJGK010009818.1:0-15000 GCA_039081455.1 Macrobrachium rosenbergii
TTCAGAGAGAGAGAGAGAGAGAGAGAGAGAGAGAGAGAGAGAGAGAGAGAGAGAGAGGAGAGAGAGAGAGAGAGAGAGAGAGAGATCGCCGAAACATTACGAAATGTCAGAAAAAGCTCAATATTAAAAGCAGGAATTTCATATCTCTCTTCAAGAGAGAGAGAGAGAGAGAGAGATCGCCGAAACATTACGAAATGTCAGAAAAGCTCAATATTAAAAGCAAGACAACTTGACAGAAACTGCATATTCGTCCAATGTCATTTGAAGCGAAGCTGATATGAATGACAGTATTTTCTTCTCGGTATTTCTCAATATTTCTCATCATTTATTTCGACGAAGCCATTCCGTCCTCCTTTTGCAATAATGTTGCAAGATTGCAGCGCTTGAGAAACTCAGATAGACATACTGAATGCACAAGGGTTATGGGAATAATGGTGCATAAAATGTTAAAATGTTTTAAGATTTGGGTTGGATGTGTTTCTGAGAAGATGCCAAATATATATATATATATATATATATATATATATAATATATATATATATATATATATATATATTATATATATATATATATATATATATATATATTAATATATACTATATATGTATATATATATTACATATTGTTACGTGGGTCATTCGGCTAATGAGTTTAATAATTACTTGACTGGATTTATATTGCTGTGCTTTACCCAAGACCCACATAATTCTGTCAATTAAGGCTAAAATTGAACTCTAAAGGACAGATACTGAATAGATCATGGTCCCCAGCTGAAAACTAGTTAACAAAGAATGGAGGTTTATTTCACAACCACATGAATTAATTCAGCAAACTTGCTGGAAAACTAGTTTCAACAAAAGTAAAATAAAATGGAAATGGATTATTTACAAGAGCTAACAGGCAGCTCAGAATATTAGTCCTAATTAAGACAATCCCTCAGTGTTGCATAGAAATGAACCCAACAGATTTATGTGCTCCTCGAATGCTTTGTGAGGCATTCAGCTGCAAGGAATGATGAATTGAGGCTTCTTGGTAGTGATGATGCAGATTCTTCTCCAAGAAAGAGGATTTGTTCAGGGCCCAAGGCGTACACAGTCCTGTAAAGACTCTTGCACTACAGAAACTCTCACTAGTCATTTCTTAATCACAAGGGGATGATTCTTATGTCCAGAATAATACTTTTTAACCACCATGGAGGACAAGTTACATGATTTCACTAGACAAGAGTCATTCTGCTTAATAGATGACTTCATAAATGGGATATGTTTTACTGGGATTTCTTAGTCAAGTGACTGTTTAAGAGAGGAAAGTTTGAACAAGGAAAATGAGAGTTTCAGTGAAAGGAAAGAGAACTGGGAGTAATTGTCAAATCAGGCTTACCGTTGGTTGAACTAATGCAGTGACCAGTTGCCATAAGATTCCTTGGTCCGTTTGGAATAGCAAATTTCTCCCTCTTGTTGTAACAAAGTGAGACTAACGAGCTCAGAGAGAGAGAGAGAGAGAGGGCTTATGCACCCTGCTCTTAAGGTGTCTGCCGAGAGTCTCTGACACTGGGGCAGCTTCTCGCTGTTTGCTTCAAAACTCCTCCTACCTGGGTCTGTCCTGAAATGACAATAGACTCGCCAGTACACAGGTCACAGAAAAGTGGGTTTTAAGAACAGTATAAACTAATGTCTGGCCTAGCAAAACTGTATCCTCTCTACGACTCTCTGAGCTAAAATTCTCGGCCATTGGCCGGGAGTGTACTTATTTGAAACTACCCTGGTTTCCCGCATAAGTTCTTTGCATGTGAACAGCTTACATTGTCTGCCCTCCTTACTTTAATAGAGGTAAATTTTATTATTCGATAAGAAGCAGGGAAGGGAGGGTCGAACAGTGAATGTGTATTATATATATATATATATATATATATTATATATATATATATATATATATATATATATATATGCAGTTTTCACAGTTATGGTCATCTGGGTTTTTACCCAAAATATGAAAATTTCACTTCATTCATTTTCCTTGAGGTCAGATTAGTCTTCAGGACATAAAATTCGATCCCAGACCTCTGTTCAAAATCCGTTTTCGCCTAAATCCATCCGAGGGCCTCGTGGAATTACGAAGCGATCTCCAGGCTCCAAAATTAACGCGAATCCCTTGATTGAGTCTTAAGCTTATTGCCTCCATCTCTCTTGGTTACTGGAGCAAAACACAATTACTCATTTTACCCTCCCCTCTCTCTCTGTTACTACCATAATACAATTCTCTTTCTATTTTAATTTAACTTGCATTTCTATATATTTATTTGTTCATTTGGTAATTTAAATGTTTTTCTAATAAGTCATCTCCTCTTTCCGTATTTCCCATTACCTTCTGTTACTTCTTTCGAATGAACACCATGACATTCTTTGGAAGTGTGAATTCAAGTCCATGGTCCCTGTGGTGGGGTTGTTCCATATGAATAGGGTTCATATTCTGACTAATAATAAGAATAGTAGCAGCCATGATTCCCATGGCAAAAGTACTGCAGAAGATGGATGCTGGGTACCAACTCAAGAAAGGAGGCAACAGAATTAACCATCTGATGTTCAAGAACGGACATCAAGCTGTATGGTAAGAGCATCAAGGAAATAGATACCCTAATCTAGACTGTAAGGATTGTTCTGGGGACATCAGGATGGAGTTTGAATAGAAAAATGCGTCTTGGTCAACATACAAAAAGGCAAAGTGACAAGGACTGAAGGATAAAGCTACCAGACGGGAATAGCATCAGAACACATAGATGGGACAGGATGAAATACCTGGAAATAATAGAAGGAGAGGATATAAAACACCAAGAGATGAAGGACACAATCAGGAAAGAATATATGGCCGAGACTTAAGGCGATACTCAAGTCAAAAGTCAATGGCGGAAACATGACGAAAGCCATGAACACATGGGGCAGTACCAGTAATCAGATACTGAGCAGGAGTAATGAAGTGGACGAAGGCTGAACTCTGCAGCATAGACCAGAAAACTAGGCAACATATGACAATATACAAAACACTACACCCAAGAGCAAATACAGACAGACTATACATAACCTGAAAGGAAGGGGGGAGAGGGCTACTAAGCATAGAGGACTGCGTCAACATCGAGAGCAGACCACTTGGGCAGTATCTGAAAACCAGTGAAGATGAGTGGCTAAGGAATGCATGGGATGAAGGACTGATAAAAGTAGACGAAGACCCAGAAATATGCAGAAACAGGAGAATGAAAAACAGAGCAGAGGAATGGCACAACAAACCAGTGCACGGACAGTACATAAGACAGACTAAAGAACTGGCCAGTGATGAAATAAGGCAATGGCTACAGAGGGGAGAACTCAAGAAGGAAACAGAAGGAACGCTAACAGCGGCACAAGATCAGGCCCTAAGAACCAGATATGTCCAAAGAACAATAGATGGAAATAACATCTCACCCACATGCAGGAAGTGCAGTATGAAAGACGAGACCATAAACCACAAAGCAAGCGAATGTCCGGCGCTTGCACAGAACCAGAACAAAAAGAGGCATGATTCAGTAGCAAAAGCCCTCCACTGGAGCCTGTGCAAGAAACACCAGCTAGCTTGCAGTAATAAGTGGCACGAACACCAACCTGAGGGATTGATAGAAAACTACCAGGCAAAGATCCTATGGGACTATGGTATCAGAACAGATCGGGTGATACGTGCCAATAGACCAGACGTGACGTTGAGTGACACAATCAAGAAGAAAGTATCACTCATTGATGTGGCAATACCATGGGACACCAGAGTAGATGAGAAAGTGAAAAAGTTGATAAGTATCAAGACCTGAAAATCGAAATAAGAAGGATATGGGATATGCCAGTGGAAATTGTACCCATAATCATAGGAACACGGGGCAGGATCCCAAGATCCTGAGGAGGAATCTGGGAAAACTAGATGCCGAAGTGGCTCCAGGACTCTTGCAGAAGAGTGTGCTACTAGAAACATTGCACATAGTGAGAACACTAATGGACCAAGGAGGCAGGATGCAACCCGGACCCCGTACTGTAAAAAACACCCAGTCGAATAGGATGACTGTGATAGACAAAAGAGAATAATAATAATAATAATAATAATAATAATAATAATAATAATAATAATAATAATAATAATAATAATAATAATAATAAAAATAATAAAAATAATAATAATAATAATAATAATAATAATGGAAAGAGAAACCCACAAGATTCTTGTGTATAACTTGTTTACTGGTAAATATTTACATATTACTTTGATCTCGAGCACTTTCAGGTCCTAACTGTGACCCTTTTTCAAGAGATGAGGTAGTCAGGCTGGTTCAAGGCCCAGAGAAGATTGCTGGGCCTTGAACCAACCTGACTACCTCATCTCTTGAAAAAGGGTCACAGTTAGGACCTGAAAGTACTCGAGATCAAAGTAATATGTAAATATTTACCAATAAACAAGTTATACACAAGAATCTTGAGGGTCTCTCTTTTCATCTTCAGAAGAAAACTAAAAGAAGTTTTTGTTTGGCTAATAATAATAATAATAATAATAATAATAATAATAATAATAATAACTAGAAAGTTGTTATTTTATGTTATTCTCAGTTACGCTTTCTCTGACTAAACCTAACGAATACGCAAAGAGGCCTTGCAACAAATAAGCTAGATGTTCAATGCAGCAGTATTCAAAGGAGTATACGTGATTTTATGAACTGTAGAACTCCTGTAATTTTCCTATTTTCTCTCAGAAATTCATTTTTACAGTTACTGCAGCGAAAAAAAAACATTTTGTTCGAAAGCAAATGAAACCATTCAATATCACAACCAACAATGAAAAGACGTCTAGCCCTGAACGGGGCGTAACTGTTACCCAGAAAAGATGTCTAGCCCTGAACGGGGCATAACTGTTACCCAGAAAAGATGTCTAGCCCTGAACGGGGCATAACTGTTACCCAGAAAAGATGTCTAGCCCTGAACGGGGCATAACTGTTACCCAGGAAAGATGTCTAGCCCTGAACGGGGCATAACTGTTACCCAGAAAAGATGTCTAGCCCTGAACGGGGCATAACTGTTACCCAGGAAAGATGTCTAGCCCTGAACGGGGCATAACTGTTACCCAGAAAAGATGTCTAGCCCTGAACGGTGCATAACTGTTACCCAGAAAAGATGTCTAGCCCTGAACGGGGCATAACTGTTACCCAGAAAAGATGTCTAGCCCTGAACGGGGCATAACTGTTACCCAGGAAAGATGTCTAGCCCTGAACGGGGCATAACTGTTACCCAGGAAAGATGTCTAGCCCTGAACGGGGCATAACTGTTACCCAGAAAAGATGTCTAGCCCTGAACGGGGCATAACTGTTACCAAGGAAAGATGTCTAGCCCTGAACGGGGCATAACTGTTACCCAGAAAAGGTGTCTAGCCCTGAACGGGGCATAACTGTTACCCAGAAAAGATGTCTAGCCCTGAACGGGGCATAACTGTTACCCAGAAAAGATGTCTAGCCCTGAACGGGGCATAACTGTTACCCAGGAAAGATGTCTAGCCCTGAACGGGGCATAACTGTTACCCAGAAAAGATGTCTAGCCCTGAACGGGGCATAACTGTTACCCAGGAAAGATGTCTAGCCCTGAACGGGGCATAACTGTTACCCAGGAAAGACGTCTAGCCCTGAACGGGGCATAACTGTTACCCAGAAAAGATGTCTAGCCCTGAACGGGGCATAACTGTTACCCAGGAAAGATGTCTAGCCCTGAACGGGGCATAACTGTTACCCAGAAAAGATGTCTAGCCCTGAACGGGGCATAACTGTTACCCAGAAAAGATGTCTAGCCCTGAACGGGGCATAACTGTTACCCAGAAAAGATGTCTAGCCCTGAACGGTGCATAACTGTTACCCAGAAAAGATGTCTAGCCCTGAACGGGGCATAACTGTTACCCAGGAAAGATGTCTAGCCCTGAACGGGGCATAACTGTTACCCAGGAAAGATGTCTAGCTCTGAACGGGGCATAACTGTTACCCAGAAAAGATGTCTAGCCCTGAACGGGGCATAACTGTTACCCAGAAAAGACGTCTAGCCCTGAACGGGGCATAACTGTTACCCAGAAAAGATGTCTAGCCCTGAACGGGGCATAACTGTTACCCAGAAAAGATGTCTAGCCCTGAACGGGGCATAACTGTTACCCAGGAAAGACGTCTAGCCCTGAACGGGGCATAACTGTTACCCAGAAAAGATGTCTAGCCCTGAACGGGGCATAACTGTTACCCAGGAAAGATGTCTAGCCCTGAACGGGGCATAACTGTTACCCAGAAAAGATGTCTAGCCCTGAACGGGGCATAACTGTTACCCAGAAAAGATGTCTAGCCCTGAACGGGGCATAACTGTTACCCAGAAAAGATGTCTAGCCCTGAACGGTGCATAACTGTTACCCAGAAAAGATGTCTAGCCCTGAACGGGGCATAACTGTTACCCAGGAAAGATGTCTAGCCCTGAACGGGGCATAACTGTTACCCAGGAAAGATGTCTAGCTCTGAACGGGGCATAACTGTTACCCAGAAAAGATGTCTAGCCCTGAACGGGGCATAACTGTTACCCAGAAAAGACGTCTAGCCCTGAACGGGGCATAACTGTTACCCAGAAAAGATGTCTAGCCCTGAACGGGGCATAACTGTTACCCAGAAAAGATGTCTAGCCCTGAACGGGGCATAACTGTTACCCAGAAAAGATGTCTAGCTCTGAACGGGGCATAACTGTTACCCAGAAAAGATGTCTAGCCCTGAACGGGGCATAACTGTTACCCAGAAAAGACGTCTAGCCCTGAACGGGGCATAACTGTTACCCAGAAAAGATGTCTAGCCCTGAACGGGGCATAACTGTTACCCAGAAAAGATGTGTAGCCCTGAACGGGGCATAACTGTTACCCAGAAAAGATGTCTAGCCCTGAACGGGGCATAACTGTTACCCAGAAAAGACGTCTAGCCCTGAACGGGGCATAACTGTTACCCAGAAAAGATGTCTAGCCCTGAACGGGGCATAACTGTTACCCAGGAAAGATGTCTAGCCCTGAACGGGGCATAACTGTTACCCAGAAAAGATGTCTAGCTCTGAACGGGGCATAACTGTTACCCAGAAAAGATGTCTAGCCCTGAACGGGGCATAACTGTTACCCAGGAAAGACATCTAGCCCTGAACGGGGCATAACTGTTACCCAGAAAAGATGTCTAGCCCTGAACGGGGCATAACTGTTACCCAGAAAAGATGTCTAGCCCTGAACGGGGCATAACTGTTACCCAGAAAAGACGTCTAGCCCTGAACGGGGCATAACTGTTACCCAGAAAAGATGTCTAGCCCTGAACGGGGCATAACTGTTACCCAGGAAAGATGTCTAGCCCTGAACGGGGCATAACTGTTACCCAGAAAAGACGTCTAGCCCTGAACGGGGCATAACTGTTACCCAGAAAAGATGTCTAGCCCTGAACGGGGCATAACTGTTACCCAGAAAAGATGTCTAGCCCTGAACGGGGCATAACTGTTACCCAGAAAAGATGTCTAGCCCTGAACGGGGCATAACTGTTACCCAGAAAAGACGTCTAGCCCTGAACGGGGCATAACTGTTACCCAGAAAAGATGTCTAGCCCTGAACGGGGCATAACTGTTACCCAGGAAAGATGTCTAGCCCTGAACGGGGCATAACTGTTACCCAGAAAAGATGTCTAGCTCTGAACGGGGCATAACTGTTACCCAGAAAAGATGTCTAGCCCTGAACGGGGCATAACTGTTACCCAGGAAAGATGTCTAGCCCTGAACGGGGCATAACTGTTACCCAGAAAAGATGTCTAGCCCTGAATGGGGCATAACTGTTACCCAGAAAAGATGTCTAGCCCTGAACGGGGCATAACTGTTACCCAGAAAAGATGTCTAGCCCTGAACGGGGCATAACTGTTACCCAGGAAAGATGTCTAGCCCTGAACGGGGCATAACTGTTACCCAGGAAAGATGTCTAGCCCTGAACGGGGCATAACTGTTACCCAGAAAAGATGTCTAGCCCTGAACGGGGCATAACTGTTACCCAGAAAAGATGTCTAGCCCTGAACGGGGCATAACTGTTACCCAGAAAAGATGTCTAGCTCTGAACGGGGCATAACTGTTACCCAGAAAAGATGTCTAGCCCTGAACGGGGCATAACTGTTACCCAGAAAAGACGTCTAGCCCTGAACGGGGCATAACTGTTACCCAGAAAAGATGTCTAGCCCTGAACGGGGCATAACTGTTACCCAGAAAAGACGTCTAGCCCTGAACGGGGCATAACTGTTACCCAGAAAAGATGTCTAGCCCTGAACGGGGCATAACTGTTACCCAGAAAAGATGTCTAGCCCTGAACGGGGCATAACTGTTACCCAGAAAAGATGTCTAGCCCTGAACGGGGCATAACTGTTACCCAGAAAAGATGTCTAGCCCTGAACGGGGCATAACTGTTACCCAGGAAAGATGTCTAGCCCTGAACGGGGCATAACTGTTACCCAGAAAAGATGTCTAGCCCTGAACGGGGCATAACTGTTACCCAGAAAAGATGTCTAGCCCTGAACGGGGCATAACTGTTACCCAGAAAAGATGTCTAGCCCTGAACGGGGCATAACTGTTACCCAGGAAAGATGTCTAGCCCTGAACGGGGCATAACTGTTACCCAGAAAAGATGTCTAGCCCTGAACGGGGCATAACTGTTACCCAGAAAAGACGTCTAGCTCTGAACGGGGCATAACTGTTACCCAGAAAAGATGTCTAGCCCTGAACGGGGCATAACTGTTACCCAGAAAAGACGTCTAGCCCTGAACGGGGCATAACTGTTACCCAGAAAAGATGTCTAGCCCTGAACGGGGCATAACTGTTACCCAGAAAAGACGTCTAGCCCTGAACGGGGCATAACTGTTACCCAGAAAAGATGTCTAGCCCTGAACGGGGCATAACTGTTACCCAGGAAAGATGTCTAGCCCTGAACAGGGCATAACTGTTACCCAGAAAAGACGTCTAGCCCTGAACGGGGCATAACTGTTACCCAGAAAAGACGTCTAGCCCTGAACGGGGCATAACTGTTACCCAGAAAAGATGTCTAGCCCTGAACGGGGCATAACTGTTACCCAGGAAAGATGTCTAGCCCTGAACGGGGCATAACTGTTACCCAGAAAAGATGTCTAGCCCTGAACGGGGCATAACTGTTACCCAGAAAAGATGTCTAGCCCTGAACGGGGCATAACTGTTACCCAGAAAAGATGTCTAGCCCTGAACGGGGCATAACTGTTACCCAGAAAAGATGTCTAGCCCTGAACGGGGCATAACTGTTACCCAGTTCTGACCAGGAGATACTCTGCCACTGTGCCAAGGATAAAGATTATTATTATTATTATTGTTATTATTATTATTATTATTATTATTCAGAAGATGGCGAACCCTATTCATATGGAACAAGCCCACCACAGTGGGCCAATGACTCGAAATTCAAGCTTCCGAAGAATATGACGTCTATCAGGAAGAAGTAACCGGAGACGAAGAGAATTACAGAAAGAAGAGATCAGTTACTAAAAAAGATAGATAAATGAACAAATAAATAGCTAAATAGATAAAAATGTAAGTAAATTATCAAACTGCAATGAGAATTGTAATTAGGGTAGTAATGCATTGCATCTTCGCTTGAACTTCTGAAGAAGTTCCAATTGCACGTCATCCTCAGAAGGGAGGCTGTTCCACAGTCCAACGGTGTGAGGAATGGGACCTTTTTTCCATGAAATTCGACTCAAATAATGCACTGAAAATAATACCATAAAATCAGTATGGCTGACAGAGTTTGAGTCGTTCCATGACCAGTTATATTCATGAAACAGACCGGATTTAAGCCATATTTTGTCAGATATTTCTGGTATAATGTTTTAATTAAATGGGATATTGTTGTCAGTGGAACAGTGATTCTCCTTAAAGCTGTTTTATTGCAAGAGAAAAAATCAAAATCTTTCATCACATGTAAACTGGGCTGCATTACGTAATGTAGATGAATCCATTTTTTAATGCAATTTAAAGTAATTGTTTTTATTTAGGAAGGTTTGCCATGAGGTGCATATTGTCTTAGAGCTTCTAAATTCAAATGAATTCAAATTCATACTGAAAAATAATGAAGGAGATTAAGAAGAACGAGTAAATTTCATCAGAGTGAAAAATATGAATAAAATTTTGAATTCTAATCCATCCTTATTATTTATAAAAGGTTACCTAATTGTTTATAAATATTCTCTAAATAATATGAACTTTCAAGCTGCCTTACCAGTCCAAAAAAAGTTACCTAAATGTATAAAAATATTCTTAAAATATTATTAGCAGCAAAAAAAAAAATAATAATAATAAACACTGAAAATCACTTAAAATCTCTATGGCCATAAACACGGAAGATGCTTATGTAAATTATCTCTAAATTATTTATTCCTTTTTTTTTTAAACCTTTTCCAACAAAATGCGGTTAGTGGTGTTTATGAGGCTCCGAGGGGGCTTGTGAAATACCCGGACGCTGCCTCTTAACTCTGGTTCCCAGAGAGGGTTTAGCACGCATAATCATGTGCTTGCATATTCATGAATATTTAATCTTTGCAAACGTGAGAGTAACGGTGGGAGGTATCTACCTTTTTTCCATGTATGTATGTATGTATAATTATATATATATATATATATATATATATATATATATATATATATATATATATATAATATATATATATATATATATACTACTAAAAGTACATTACCGGAGTTCCATATCCACGGGATATGAAACCGACGACCGGGTTTTGAAGGAAATAACAAAAATAGGAATTGCTCCAGTTAAAGACAATGACACCGTTAAATTTATTATATTTCACCAGAGAAGGAAGACTCTTAAATAGCCTCACCATGACAAATAATCTGACATGAATCGCACGGGCGTGGTTTCCCAATAAACACATCCAATCGGTGACTGCGAGTTTGGCAATATTTCATGTATTGGGATGGCCACAACTGCGTTTTCTCGAAGACACACACACTTCAAGGGCAAGGCCCCAGCTTGACAAGGGATGTCCTGGTGAACAATACCATTATAACAGATACTTTTCGTGGGAAAAAGGCGCCTTCAGACGAAAGAGGCCTTGCATACAAGCTAGAGAAAACCGCGAATGAATGTGCAGATTGGTTCCACGTAATTCCCTCGTCTTCATTCAATCGACCGATGTGAATTTTGCAATGATAATGAGTTTTAGTTTTAATAATACACCCTGTGTTGCCCTTTATTGTTTGGTGACACCAGTCGTGTATTTTAACTAGCAATTGAACTAGTTCCTCGAGTTCGAGTCTCCGGGCAGCCAGTGAAGAATTAGAGGACTTTATTTCTGGTGACAGAAATTCATTTCTCGGTATAATGTGGTTTCGGATTCCACAATAAGCTCAGGTCCCGTTGCTAGGTAACCAATTGGTTCTTAGCCACGTAAAATAAGTCTAATCCTTCGGGCCAGCCCTCTCTAGGAGAGCTGGTAATCAGCTCAGTGGTCTGGTTAAAGTAAGGTATACTTGACTTTTTTAGGAACCAATCTCATGAAAAAAATTATCTGAATGGTTTTGCTTAATTTCAGAGAAGTTATGACAAGAAAACCGTCATTGCTTATTCAAGGTAGCTTTGAATAGTCCCATCGTTGACTGTGACTGTTATCCAGTGCATATGTAAACACTGCTGCCTATTGTATTAAGTAGTATGTATTGATAAACTGTTTGTTCACCTACGGTTATGCAATCACGAGTAACTTCCCACCCTGACGATTTGGTGACCTCGAGCAGTTGTTGTTGATATAAACCTTTTGTGTGTGAAGATGACTCATGCAGTTGAAACGTCACACTTGGTTTTGGAACACAGTGACCAGAATTGGACTTTGGCAGCCTTATTTCTCACCTGCGGACTGAAGAAAGATCCGTAAGTGAAATAGGAAAAAAAATAAGCAAGAAGCTTGTATCGGAACATTTTGCTGTCACTTTCAGTAATGTATGTTTACAAGAAAATCTGCTTCCTAGATAATATATATATATATATATATATATATATATATATATATATATATATATATATATATATATATATATATATATATATATATATATATATATATATATAATTAGGAAGCTTTGATTATCTGTGTATCATATTTATATGTATACTTTACATTGTATGAAGACTCTTCGTTGTTGGGTGAGTCGGTAGAGCTGCGGACTGTCGCTCGATGGGCCGGAGTTCAATTCCCCGGCCGGCTGATGAAGAGTTAGAGGAATTTATTTCTGGTGATAGAAATTCATTTCTCGCTATAATGTGGTTCGGATTCCACAATAAGCTGTAGGTCCCGTTGCTAAGTAACCAATTGGTTCTTAGCCACGTAAAATAAGTCTAATCCTTCGGGCCAGCCCTCTCTAGGAGAGCTGTTAATCAGCTCAGTGGTGTGGTAAAACTAAGGTATACTTAACTTTTTAAATTGTATGTATAAGTACGTATGTATGTGTGTATACATGTGTTATATTTTTATCGAAGAAATCTAAACATTTTCTCGAAAGTCTTTTAATAATATAATTATGTCCTTTATCCGATTTTCATGTGAAAAATTTACGCACATAACCAGAAAAAAAAACATTACCGTATCTCAGTACCATTTTACCGACGTCAGTGTTCGCTGAATAATATCTGTCTTGTAAAGGATTGCATTTATCCTGTTCTTGACAAACACTATGTAAATTCTTATATTTCAGAAGATTATACAATCGTAGAACCGCACAGAGGAGATATGTCAGGAATTTAGATTGGCAAATGAAAACATGAAGTGGGTCTGAATTGACGAAATTCGAACAACTATTTAATAAACAAATAGGGTCAGGTGCAGTGCATTGCTACCCTAAAACAGTTCTCCGTGAATCTTAACATTTTACTTACATTCTTATTTATTTATTTATTTATTTTTGTTAATTTATGTTTTTTTTAATAACTGATCTCTTTCTGTGTTTCCCATTACCTTCTGTTACTACTTTCGAATAGACACCAAATTCTTTGGAAGCTTGAATTTCAAGTCAGTGGCCCCTTTGGTGGGCTTGTTCCATATGAATAGGGTTCATCTTCAGAATAATAATAATAATAATAATAATAATAATAATAATAATAATAATAATAATAATAATAATAATAATAATAATAATAATAAATATTTGCAGACTCGCTAAGAGGGCCATTAGTACCTGAAAATCGTCTGCATTTATATACCTTTATAGAAGTTACCTGATATTAAGAGAACTTTTCAGTCATTCCTCCGGGGATGTTTTAGACACAAAATTCATAAACTATATCCCAGCTAACTATAATTTTCAGCCGTCAGTCCTCAAGCAAGTCCAAAGGTATTTATAATTTTTCACAAATATTTACTGTCGTCTTTCGTTCTGGCGCACTCAAATGACATCCGAGTCAACTCGAGCGCTTGAGTCCAAGTGGCTTTTGCGAGTCGAGGTTGGGTGATGTTATATTTCTTCTTGAAACTTTTCTCTCTCGTTACCTTAATGTTTCAACGCTCTCAAAGGACGCAGTTTACGAAAGTAGTGTGGCACAAAATGTTCGGGGAATTTTTAATCTGTTCTTTTCTTTCTTTACTCCAAGATGGGGACTGAAAATGTTTGTGTGAGATGATCTTAGTTTTATATGCAGCATATATATATATATATATATATATATATATATATATATATATATATATATATAATTTTAACTTTATCACATGCACAATTGTTCTGTGCATTAGTAGAATTACTAAAAGGACCTCATTCAAACTGGATGGTATCTAATGGAATATTTATTTAGAAAAAATTTACTTTTTCTGAATAAATACTCCATTAGATACCATCCAGTTTGAATGAGGTCCTTTTAGTAATTATATATATATATATATATATATATATATATATATATATATATATATATATATATATATATATATATGTATATATATATATATATATATATCGAGAGAGAGAGAGAGAGAGAGAGAGAGAGAGAGAGAGAGAGAGAGAATTCCTTCTTATGACAGCAGTAAGAGACACAGAATGTATACTCTCTCTCTCTCTCTCTCTCTCTCTCTCTCTCTCTCTCTCTCTCTCTCTCTCTCTCTCCCGGGATCTTCGCTTATCCCATTCCCAAATTAGGGGTCATTAGTCTCTCAGTGCCTGTATTAGGACCTAAACTGAGCTACCCATCTAATGCTTATGTGCCAGAGATGACCCTCGGAGTAGTGTGTGAAAATAAAGTCAAATAAAAAGCATCAATTCCTTAGAGGACTCAAAGGAAGCAGAGTTGTGTATTTGATTATATTAATTCATAGTTTTCGTATTAGAGCCTCGATGGCCAAGTTGGTTAGAGCAACAGCCTCGGACTTCTTAGGGATCTGTGGCGCGGGTTCAAATCCGCAGCCGCCTGGTCAGAGAGGCGGACACTTTGCTATCTGTGCAGACACCCCGGGATTGTGTATGTAATCAACAGATAGGTGTGCTTACAAAAGCAAATGGGTGGTACAGACCAATACACACACAAACAAAGCCACTCCAACAACTTCTACCATAAACATAACAGACGCCTCACACGTCTCGACTGTCGACCTAACCGCACAACGTCTCCTCGCTGCTAGGAGAAAGGGCGCTGGTGACTGGTACAATATATGTACATACGCTACCGGGGTCTAAGACGGGATTACGTATGTAATCAACGGATACAGTAGGTTTGCTGAAAGCACATGCGTGTTACAGACTAACACGCACATAAACAAAGCCACTCCAACATCTTCTAAAAACATAACAGACACCTCACACATCTCGAACTGTCGACCTAACCGCCCAGTTCTCCTCACTGCTGAGAGAATGGCAGCTGCGGATATGGTACAATACATGTACACATTCGTTACTGGGG